>OY755236.1:70722971-70869610 GCA_963576725.1 Azorinus chamasolen | reverse complement strand
GGAAAAAATTTTCCGGGTCGTGTTTTTCTTGTTTTTCGGAGTGATTTAAGATTCAAATAGATAGTTTTAGGCTAGTTTTACATACTTCGATCACATTTTATTTATTTTAATTTTTTTTTGAGGGGGGTGGTGGGGGGGGGGGGGGGGGGAGATTCCGTGGATGAGTCCAAGCATGCGTCGGACACCTTTGTTGCCAATTCAACTACGACAGATCCTGGGAAACCTGTAGCCTAATCCAGCCATTATCTACAATGGCAACACCCGGGCTTCTATCAGAATTGCTGTCCTTTTAAAAATTTAAAAAATATAGTTTAATATATAATTATTAAATATGTAATTAAATCGTGCACGTAAATGTTTTTTTCGGATTTCGCCGTCGACCGACTGGCGCCAACCTGATCACAAGTGTTATGAATCAGTGGAGCGCCAACGCCAAAAGAACAAGAGCAACCAGCTTTTGGCACAGCGACAATAGAAACACTGCTTGGGACCGGCTAAGGGTGGCTGGCTGGAAACGGGAACCACCTTTGATCCCAATGAATATTCATGGAGTAAAAGATTAAAAAAGTTAGAACAAGATTCATGTGAAGTTTTTCTTTACTTGTTTTTGTTCTTCAGATTATAAGTGTGTAGAAGCCCTTTGAATCGATCATTCAATGAAGACACGTATGTGTCTTTAACCAGTAGGTGGCACCTTAATGCAAAATGAAAGTAATGCTGAAAGCTCATGTAAGTCTTAATCACGAGTAGATTTAGTGTTGCATCCAAGAACTATATAACTCTAGGATACTGGCTTGTTGAATAATCTCCATTTTCTGAAAATCTCTTGCATATATTTGATGAGGACAATAAGGTTCTATACAGTGACAGATTTCGAAGGTATTCGGCATGTACCGGGATATTCATCATTTGTAGACTGAGCATGTCATGCAAGAGCCATAACTGGAGTAACATTTAATATAGAACCCTTTTTTGTTGTGTATTTTTTTCTATGCATGGACTGCAGACATAACTTGACACTAGTAACAGCAAAGCATATTTAAAATAATAATAATAATAATAAACCAACAAAAACACCCTCAGTCAAATTTTACTAAATCTTGTAAGAAATAAATTGCTGTGTCATGGCGCATGTTCAGGAATGTAAATCGGCTTGATAGAAGTAGTTCCTAGCATCTCCCTAACGTTCACTACCAAATATCAGAAAGAAGAGGTACGAATCACCGTAAGGGTTAACATACCGGTATCTGAGCCTGTGTATCATAGCAGATGGTTTATTCAAACCAATTCATCTACCAACTAGTAAAAGAAACTTCTGATGTTTTGTGGGGTTGTTGTTTCAGTTGTTTGCTTTAAAGACGGGTGGTTATATTTTTGTTGTTAATTTTAAGAATGTGCGGTGGGGTGGTGTAAATACACGTCCTTAGCTAACGAGTTATATGTGTGTATATGCTACCCTAGAATACGCAGGCTGGCATTAAAAATGTTACAGTTTACAAGTTTGGTTAACATTTATCCAACCACAAGGATTTCAAAAGGACACCCTTGGGTGTAACAAGATGATATACCATCACATGGTCTAAAATGCTAAAACTCGCTATGGGATCTATCTATATCATGCGTGTTCGTTACTCGTATAGGAGTCTTAAAAAGTCCTACGGTACTGTGGTACTTAAGACTTGAGTGTTTCCGTCCGATTATGAATAGAAATAATGCAATACTGAAGTGTAAATATTGATATCTCGCCCCAATCAGATAGTTTGCATTCCTCATCGTTACATGGGTATAATACTCAATTTTGGTTGAAAATATCGAGCTACACTTTTTTCAAAGTTTTTTTTAAATACAAGTTATCTTTTACCACGAGTGACATGTGGGCACTATATAAGACTGCATATTAAATCTTCTTTGTTTTAATTTCTCAGAAAACGTATATATACATGCATATTTGAACAGCACTGTCTGTTCGTCCGTTTGTCTTTGTCGGCCCGTTTTAGAAAGCCACATGTTTACCTACATGTACAATGTATATCAAATCATTGTTTTTCTTAACCCTTTCCCTGTTTCACATTCGTGTAAGAAATAATGGCATCATGAATATTTATTGACTCAATTTCTACAATGTTAACTTCTCAAGGGCTTTTCTTGCTTTGAAAAGGATCTATATCATGTTAAAAACAGTCAGAGCAGACCCTGATCAGACGGTCTGATCTGGGTATACTCTGTTTGCAATTGTATGAAAAGGCGTTTATATGAAGGAAAGGGTTAAGCATATAACATGACTGAAAAACAGACCGACCAGGAGCATGCTTGTCTCAACTAAATAATTTTTTTGTTGTAAAAGTAAGATAATTATGATGTAGTAACGATGTGCGGTGGTCTAGTGGTAATGCGCTTGACTACCAATCCGGAGGTCGAGGGGTTCAAATTCCGGTCCCTCCCAGAAATTTCAGAGGCGCTTTTCAGGTCTCCCACCCGCACCTCCTCTCCACCCAGGGGTTAAAATGGGTACATGTGAGGGTCACTTTGAGTCAGTACTGCAGCTGCATGATTGCGCCATATGTTAGCAGTGCTCAATATTGTAGGCGAATGACTCAATTACCAGTGGTTAAAATGTATAGTCGGATGAACGGTCCCTCGGACTGAAAGTAGACTATAATTAGGTACTTCTTTTTACTTTACAGTCCACGAGAACCGCGTATATATTCCCTAAGCTTTTTAACACTCACCTGTTAAACCCTTTCCTTCATATAAACGCCTTTTCACGCATTTGCAAACACAGAAGATAAGGATTAGAAGTTCCTAGAGGAGATCAGACATCAGGAGCCATCAGATCTAGTTCAACACTGTACAGTTGTGAAAATCATTTATATGACGGAAAAGTATAAAGCATGTGACACAAATACAATATTTAACCCGTTCTCTCATATAAAAGACTCTTCATTCACGCAAACAGAGTAGACCCAGATCAGACTGTTCCTGTTTGCATTTGACATGATGTAGATCTGATTCCACAGTTTTTGTCATAGCAAAAAAATGATTTAAATACATTACCTCCTAGGGATTTTTGCGCCTCTATAATATTCACATTGTGAAATCATTGTGATAAATAGAGCATTTGCTCCATAAGAGCAAATACTCTATTTATCACAATGGTTTCAATACTACATACTTCTAAAACTCTCCTTTTCTATAGTTAATGCTCCTTTTCAGTAGATTAACCCTTTCACTGCCAATGCCGGATCTGTGATTACCCATGCAAACAGTTTGGATCCAGATGAGACGCCGAGTAACTCGGCGTCCCATCAGGATCCAAACTGTTTGTTACTGTTACTATGTTTTTGAAACAAAAATGAAGAAAATCAAAAGAATGAAAATTTGTAGCAGACGACAAAGTTAGCAGACGACAGAGTTTGGCAGCGAAAGGGTTAATAAAAAAAAGTTGGGTCTAAAGATAGCCTAGGAGAGAATGAGTTAAGAAATATCATTGCTTTCAACGAGAGTGTCGTTCAGATATGAAACTAGCACAATTAGCTAAAAAAGGACTAACCCTTTCCCTCAAATAAACGTGTTTTCACGTATTTGCAAACAGAGAAGACCCAGCTCAGACGGCTTCTAGAGGAGCCGTCTGATCAGGTTCTGCTCTGTTTGCTAGTAGAATTTGATAGCTCTGTTTCTTTGCTTTCTAAAATATTTACAATGTTCCATCTTCCATATTTCATTATACCTATTTGTCCATGAATATTCAGTACGTATTGAACTTTAGGATAAACCTAGGACAGAGGGAGGATTATCCCTTCTACCACTTGCAACTTGATGAGTAGTTCATTACATCAGGATGTGAGTCGATTGTCACAACAACTGCAGCAAACTCGAAATGTTTTCAACGAGACAGGCAAGAGTTTTAGCAAACAATATTTTCAAATAACAGTTTCTTATATGGCATTTTAGCTTGCCAGTTGTTCGAAGAAAAAATACAAGCAGTTGTCGTAACTCAGGCGTCTGCATTGTCATTGTCGTACTGGAACTTTAATGTTGGCTATTACTTCTTTACTATTTATGCAAATCTTATGAAACTATGTACACCATCACAAGGGCTACAGTCGAACAGATGAGCGAGCGCATGCGGTTCTCTTGTTTCAGGTTGTCTTACCCTCATGTAAATTACTTTTTAGGTCTTTAAAAACAAAGTAGACCCAGATCAGATGGCTCCTGTAGGAGATGCAAAACATTTTTGTTGGTGTTCTTCTTGGTATATTTAAGTCATGGTGAGACTGTTTGTGTGTCAAATTGTATTTGTCTTCGTTGTATTTAACCCTTTCCTTGATAATTACGTCTTTCAAAACAGACTATACTCAGACCAGGGTTAGCTACATGTTTATTTATATGTTGCAGAACTGGTTTTCTTAATTTAAGATTGCCATAGCATTTTCTTTTAATTAATATTCATAATTGGCAGTAACATGGATAATCAGGAAGTAATGGGTTAATCTTGGTGCTGTTCGGGTGGCTGTTTGTTTTGTATGTGGTGTTTCCTGCATGACTCATATATTTACTTTTCATATAAATGCATTTTCATGCATTTGCATTTATTGTAGACCCAAAACAGACGGCTCCTATAGAAATCGTCTGATCAGGGTCTGCTCTGTTTGCTTATGACACGATACAGAACAGATTCTAAAGTCTTTGTCAGAGCAAGAAATTCACTAAAATTTTACATTATGAAAAGTCAGCTAATAAATATTCACGATGTCTTAATTTCTTACATGGATATTGAACAGGTAAAGGGTTAAGATCAAACTTCCTGTACATTTGTATAAGAAGCTAGTTTATTATACACCCGCAAATGAAGTCCGACCGACTTGTCCGGATCATAACTTCCAAAAAATTAAAGCTATTGGCTTCAAACTTCGTATATATTGCACAAGGTTCATAACTCTTGTCTTCAGTATTTTTGGAGTTATTGCCCTTTGTTATTTTTGTCAAAGTCTTGCTTGTCCGTATCATAACTTCAAACGTATAAAACCTATTGATTTCAAACTTCATATATAGATAGATCACATTGACTATAAGTGCAGTGCACAAGGTTCGTAACGCTGTCTTCAGGTATTTTTGGAGTTAATGCCCTTTGTTATTTTTCTCAATTTCTGGCTTGTCCGGATCATAACTTTCAAAGTATAAAAGCTATTGACTTCAAGCTTCATATATATATATATATATATATAGACCACATTGACCACAGTTACAGTGCACAAGGCCCATAACTCTGTCTGTAGTATTTTTGAGTTATTGCACTTTGTTATTTTTGTCAAAATCTGGCTTGTTTGTTTTTGTCTTGAGCTTAACTTCTCAAGTATTGAAGGCACAACTGTGAAACTTTAGATATGGATAAATGGTGATGAGAGGATGTGCAGTCAACAAGGGTTGTAACTCTAAATTCATTTTTGAGGGGATTATTCTACTTTGTTACCTTTCATAAGCAATTTTTGTCCAGAGCATAACATCTCAAGCATTGTAGGCACAACCGTGAACTTTTATATACGGATAGAGGGCGATGAGAGGATGTGCAGTCAACAAGGGTTGTAACTCTAAAAGTCATTTTTGAGGGAGAAATTCCATTTTGTTACTTTTCATAAGCATTTTCTTATGGAATGTAACTTCTAACAAGTTGTTGGTACGAATTTTGCATATTCATTTATAATGATGTGTAGATGTGTGTGACATAATTTTCATGCGAGTCATTAGACTTTCAAAGTCTTCTTTTCACAAGGCTTTAGTGTGAGTGAAAGGATTATTGAGCGATTGCCTCAAGATTGTATTAAAGTCATTGGATCTTGAGACAAAGTGTGAGTGATTTTGATTTTAGTTGATTTTGAGATCACAATAGAATCACGGTCTATGTCACTGTAAAAGATGTTCGGACAACTGAAAATCAACTAGTCAATCAAAATGTTTTTGTTACTGGTTTTATTACAGAATAAAGGTGCACTAATCAGAAACATTTGTTTTTCAAAAGTTTGTGCTATTATAACATTAGTGGAAGCTCAAAGCAGTTTAACCATTTGCTTGATAGAGATGCCTTTCACACTTTTTCAAACAGAGAAGAGTCATGTCAATCTGCTCTTGTGGAAGTCATATGCTCTGTATGCTTATGAAACAATACAGGTATGATCCTTCACTTTCTGCTTTTACCAAATATTCCTGTTTTTATATGCCATTATGAAAACATTACCTAAATATTCAAGATGTCATTATTTCTTACTTGAATATTCGTGAGTTAGAGTCCATAGAACAATTTCATTTGGACAAGGATGCCCCCTTTATGTCTATGGCTTTGTGACTATTGTATGGCATACCGGTATAGCAAGAACTAGAACCAGTGTCACTTACCAGGTGCATATGATAAATGATTAATACGCCAGGTTGCCTTTCTACACCTACGCGAACAGAGTAGACCCAGATCAGACAGCTCCTGCAAGAGCCATTTTTTTAGGGTCGGCTCTGTTTGCTTATGGTATAATATAGATATGATTCTACACTGAAGTTGCTGCCAAGACCAATACTACTATTATGACAATTAATCTAATTAATATTCATGATTTCATTTGTTACAAGAATATTCATGAAGTAAAGGTCAAAGTTCACAATTATCTACCATCCTATAAAAGTTTCATGGTACCCTTATTACCCTAAGTATTCAGACAAACATAGGCAAATAATGTAGACTCAGATCAAACTCTTGAAGAATCAATTTGATCCGAGTCTACACTATTTGCTACAATGTAAGACTAACTTAAATTAACTAAATACATATATGTAGTGCCATACAACCCATGGAAAATGTAGAAAGGGTAGATTGGATGTCTGAACACTTGGAATAATTAGGAAAGGTCGTACACTTCTCGAGTTAGGCACAATACACAAAAAAATGACTTTTCAGTTTCTATCCATTTTATTCAGATCAATGTATTGCTTGAAAATAAAATCTAAAAACACAAGTTCAAGAGACTGAGCTATTATACAACTGAAATCAAATGAAGTTTGTTAAGCGGTAAAGCTGCATTATGCTGACCATTGGAGACAATGTAAAGTGAAATGGCTTCAATAAAAAAGGGGATACTGCTTAACCAGGGGACTGAGAGGTTTGAGCAACAGCAAAACCTCTCCATACTGACCAGTCAAAAGAAGACTAATTTGGGGTCTTTAACTCTTTATCTGGTATATACACCTTTTATTGCCTTTGCAAACGGTAGCCCCAGATCAGATAGCTCCTGTAGGATTCGCTCGTTTGATTCTACATTTTATTCCTTGGTCAAAATATCTTGTGTTCATATGCTATTACATGTATAAAGATTCAGGCAATAAATATTCATAATGTCGTTTTACATAAATAAAAATGAGGTAAAGGTTTAATATAGGTTGTAGCTTAATGCAGAAAGAAAATTATGCAGAAAGTAAAGCAGCTTTATGCATTACTTTCAGTAGGCAGTCACCAGCTTAAATAGATGTCTATTTATCCATTAACCTTGCCCTCATATAAGCACTTTTTCACACCTTTGCAAATAGAGAAGACCCAGATCAGACAGATCCTATGGGGATGTCTGATCAGTCTGCTCCATTTGCTTATGGAATTATATAGTGAGATTTTACAGTGTAAAAAATTCCTGACTTCAGGAACAAATATTAAAACTAAGCTAATAAATATCCCTTGATGTCATTATTTCTTACATGGATATTGGACAAGAAAACCGTTTCACAACTATACTACAAAAACACTAACATTCCGATGGACATTTAGGCTTTTAAATCACAAACCATCAACAGATGACAAAAGTTATACATATATTTTCAATGATGTAAAATTCAGTGAAGAGAAGTATCACTTACATACAATTTTTCAAATCCAAACCAATGCATTTGCAGTAACACCTCAGTAATTCGAAACATTAGCATGGAAAAATTCAGACCACTTTTTGCACGTGGTTGCTTAATGCAGGGTGGAAGTCAAGCTGAAAGCTCCCAGATGAGCTTTCTGCACGCCATTCACCCTACATTAAGCTGCAACCTGTCCGAAAGATCAATAATGATAGATATTTCATCGCACAAATGATCAAGTTTTTATTGTAAGTCTCATAAAAACACAAAAGCCTATGAGCAGTTATTATAATGGATGGATTTATATATTGAATAATATCATTTCATTTCATAACTACATATAAGAACATTAATGTTTGTAATATCATTGAAGGTTATGGCAAGGAGAAATGCATTTGCATATCCAACCACCTTTCATCATGCAAATCAGATCTAATCTTTTCATTAAAAAAGGTTTTGTCATGTTCAATATTTAAAGAGTAAGTTCTAAGTTTCCAATTTTAATTTGTTACTATCTAATGTAAATAAAACTACTGTGCATTAACATTGCATCCTCTGGCAACTTTCTTGGAACACTAAGAAACTTTACAATCCAAACTGTTTGGATCCAGATGAAACACTAAGAAACTTTACAATCCAAACTGTTTGGATCCAGATGAAACACTAAGAAACTTTACAATCCAAACTGTTTGACATATTAATGTAATTTTGAAAACTATTGAAAGGAAAATAATGTGTAATGAGGGTAGGTGTTGCTTTCAACAGTAAACAGTGAACCGATCATAAACTAAAGTACAGTAAGACCTCTCTATAACAGCCACTAAATTGTGTTAATTAGTTGGTGTTAAGGGCAGCCACCTGCCTTTAACACAAAAAAAAATTGATGTAATTTAGTGGCCGTTATAGAAAGGTTTTGCTGTATAACATCAGTATAGATCTAAGAAGAGTATACAGACAATAACAAAATACTAGGTACAATCACAGGCTAACATTCAAATGAAAGAGACAGAAAACAAGATGTGTTTGTGAAACACTATGCCCCCAGTTAAATTATAGACCAGACACCAAATTTGTGACAAAGTAATTGTACCCAGTGTGTCCTTGACCTTTGACCTATGGACCAGGGAGCTAAACACGACACATCATCTTTGTCTGGTGAACATTTGTGCCAGGTTATTTTGAAAGCCATTGATAGATAAAGAAGTTACAGACCGGACACGAAACTTGTGACAAAGTAATTGTACCCTGTGACCTTGACCTTTGACCCATGGAGTTGAACGCGACACATCATCTTTTGTGGTGAACATTTGTGCCAGGTTATTTTGAAATCCAATCACAGAAAAAAATGTTATAGAAAGGACACGAAATTTGGGATGGAAGGACAGACGGATGGACAGACATAAGGACGGACAATGTGATTACTATATGCCCACCGTTGAGGGCATAAAAAAGAGAAAGAAAGAAAATGTCACTAACAAATACAAAATACAAATATATACTATAGCACCAGTTTAAATCAGCAATGACCTACATGTATAGTAATATAATAATATCAATCTGACTTCACCTCAACTTGCATGTATAAGATGTACAGAATAAATATATGCTCGGCTATATGGAACACAAACATAGTATAACCTTCCATCAATAACAACAAAAATGTAGGTTCTCAAGCCTATTCCTGATAAAAGGCTCCTTTTGACACCTACATGTAAATTGGTTCTAAAACTTTTACCTCACAGAGGTGCCTTTTGACATCTATGTGAACAGGGTATACCCAGATCAGATGGATCATGTAGGAGTCATCTGATTAAGGTCTGCTCTGTTTACCTATAACATAATAAATTATAGATATGATTTTTCAGTTTGTGCTATGCCAAAAATTCTATTGATCATATGCGATAATAAAAAATCAGTTACTGGTAATTAATATTCATTCTGTCATTATTTCTTACATGAATATTCATGAGGTAAAGTCATCAGGTAAAAGGTTAAAACACAAAATTACGAATTTGTGATATAATCTGTTTAGATCCAGATGAGATGCAGATTTACTTATCATCTCACCTGAATCTAAACTACCAGTATTTCATTCTCTGATTGTAGAAGCTAAATTTGTGGAACTTTTACACAATATGCCACTGTGGCAGACCTGCCATTAAATAAAGCGGTGATGACCAATGGAACTGCATGTAAAATATGAAATTTTTACAAATGTATTTGGTTTTGCGAGAAAACTGGTTCTATTGAGCCTAGTTATATGAGACATAGCAGTATATCAACAACTCCCTCTGAAAAAACCCCGTTGACCCTCGAAAACCGTCTTGGCACAGTTACGAAAGTTGGATCAACAACGACTGCACTGCAGTTGTGGGTTTTACTCTTATATAAAACAAAATATGGCAATCTATACATATTTAAAAAGTTTAACAATAGCTAATTAAAAAGCTGAAATGTACAAACAGAGAGAATGGCAACTTCATAAAACCCCTTTTAACACATTTGCATCAAGATTAAACCCAGACCGATCAGTCCTGTAGAAGCTATCTGATCAGGGTCTGTTATGTTTGCTTATGTGATAATACAATCTGATTATTCAGTTTTGCGAGATTTCTTGTTCTATTGAGTCTAGATATATGAGACATAACAGTATATCAACAGCTCCCTCTGAAAAAACCCCGTTGACCCTCGAAAACCGTCTTGGCACAGTTACGAAAGTTAGATCAATGACAACTGCACTGCAGTTGTGGGTTTTACTCTTATATAAAACAATATGGCAATCTATATACATGTATATTTAAATAGTTCAGCAATAGCTAATTAAAAAGCTGAAATGTACAAACAGAGAGTACGGCAACTTCATAAAAAAACCTTTTAACACATTTGCACCCAGATTGTGACAAACAGATCCGATCAGTCCTGTAGAAGCTATCTGGTCAGGGTCTGTTATGTTTGCTTGTGTGATAATAAAACCTGATTATTCAGTTTCTGTCATAGTAAGAAATTCCCTTTATTAACTCTTTCCTTCATAAATACACCTTTCTGTGCCTCTATAAAAGTCACTTTTTGAAACCATTGTGATAAGAAGAGCATTTGCTCCATAGGAGCAAATGCTCTAGTTATCACAATGGTATCAGAACTATACAATTCTATAATTTTCCTTTTCTATAGTAAATGCTCCTTTTCAGTAGATTCATTCAAAGAGGTTGGATATAAAAATAGCCAATGAGGGAAAGGGTTAATAACTTAATATGCCATTATAAAAGTTCAGCCAATTCATTTCCATGATGTCATTATATCTCACATGAATATTCATTAGGTAAAGTGTTTATCACATATAAAGCAGTTCCTTAGTTTATCTCAATCTGGATGGCTTGTAAGGGCAATTGTTCTTGAGTGGATTCGTATCTCATGTATACAATGCACTCATAGTCAAATTCACAATTGTCAATAACAATATACCACCCAGCGACACAATACATTGTATACATGAGTGAAGCTGGTGTATTAATCCTTTCCATGTTCTATGTTTATTCAGTTCAGTAAATTTCAAAACCTACTGATATTATGGACAAAATAGTTATAATGAAATATGGAAGGTGGGACATTGTAGCCATTTGAAAAGTAAAGAAACAGAACTATCAAATTTCATTAGCAAATAGAACAGACCCTGGTCAGATGGCCCCTATAGGAGCCATCTGACCTGGGTCTACTATGTTTGCAAATGCATGAAAAAAGCATTTATATGAAGGAAAGGGTTAGACGTGATTCCTGCTTTATATATAGATGAGACATTAAGCAATACATTCTCTCACTTGGTAAGTATACTGGTGTAAAATATTTAACAAATGCAGGGGGTTGAAGGACGAACATAACAAAACAGGTGGACATTGAGCCAGGGGCACTTGCCCTTTTTCAAAATCACATTCATATAGCCTGACAAATGCCCAATACATGCTACCCACAAAAGTGTGTGCATAAATACATACTTTCATCAGAACACAATTTAAACCCTTTACTCCATAGAAACGCATTTTACCGCCTTTGCAAGCAGAGTCGACCCAGATCAAACAGCTCCTCTAGGAGTTGTTTGATCTGGGTCTGCTCTGTTTGCTTATGGAATGATATAATCTGATCTAGACTCAGTCATGGGCAAAATTTCCTGCGTTCGCATTATCATTGTTTTCAATCATTTTATTAATGTACATGCATTATACATGATGTCACACATTCTGTCATGAATATTCATGAAGCAAAGTATTTTGGATTCTACATATCCTGGTTTCAATGTATTCAATAAGGCACTGTAACATGTCCTTTGGTGATAATAATCTTTTAGGAACAATAACAGTAACAGTAACAGTTCAAAAGTAAGATTTATTTTATTCTTTCTTATTTGAAGTAACTTCCAATGCAGATGTTCAAAGGGCATCCTTCTCATTTATCTGAAAAATACAATATGCATAGTTCAACAATTATATCTGAGGTGACAACCAATTGCTTGTTGGGTAGGCACCACCATTTCTTTTACACAAGAGCCATAGGGCTCAACTTTGCTCACCTGAGAAGAGTAGCAAAGAAGATTTTTAAAAGTTTACCTTTATAAGTCTATAATATATGTAAAACTGATAAGTCTCAAGGCGGGACCATTTTGGCTTGGGAGTCATAATTTAAACAATGCTAGTAGAAGAAGATTATGTGAAGCTACATACCAAACATAAAACCCTAGAACCATTAAAATGTTAAGATTGAACGTTAAATCGCATTCAAATATCACATTTGTATGAAATCAACATACATAGTAGATTAGTACATGAAAAAGCACCCGAGATCCAATAATTTAAATTAAAAAGTTTATTTTAAGTAATTGCACTTAGTATCCATTTAAAGCTAATTGTATCACACTTCCAATAGATCCAGATCACATAATTAATCATTATGTATTTGAAGGTTATGTTCAGTAATATTACATATTATTATTTTATAAGAAATTTGCATGCATTGCAGGATGGGGAGTGACCGAATTTACAAGTCTTCAAAAGCACATATATCACAAATAAAGGTTTCATCATTTACCTAGCGATAACCTCTCCCATCACGCAAATACAGTAAAACCTCTCTATAACGGACACTAAAGTGTGTAATTAGTTGGTATTTAGGGCAGGTGACTGCTTAAAGCAAGGAGAAAGTAAAATAGAACGCTCCTATTTAGAGCATTCTATTTTACTTTCACCTTGCTTTAAGCAGCCACCTGCCTATAATACAAAATACTTCATGTAATTTAGTGGTGGTTATAGACAGGTTTTATTGTATTACTGTTCTCTGTATGCAGTGGCATGATGGGCACTAGTAGCCATAGGCAAGGGTCAATAAAACAAACAAGAAGCTTTAGGAATTCTCAAAATCAAGAAAAACATACTACTACTACTACAGCTAACAAAAGAGCAAAGCAGAAAATGATAACTTAACCCATTACAGCATAGTGACGCTTTTGACATATCTGTAAAAGTCATTTTTTAAACCATTCTGATAAATAAAGCATTATTTTGCAAATGCTCTGTTTATCAGGATTGTTTCAAAATTACACAAATCTTAAAATTTCCTTTTCTCTAGTAAATGCTCCTTTTTGGTAGATATTTTCAAAGAGATAAGGTCTATAAATACCTTAAGTACCGTAACCCATTCCTCAATAGGCTATTTTTAGACCCAACCTCTTTGAATAAATCTACCAAAAAGGAGCATTAACTAGAGAAAAGGAAAATTTTAGAATATGGTAGTTCTGAAACCACTGGGATAAATAGATCATTAAATTTTTGCTCCCTAGGAGCAAATGCTCTATTTATCACAATGTTTTCAAAAAGTGACTTTTACAGAGGCGTAGAAAGGCGTATTTATGGAGGATAGAGTTAAGTGGGAATGGGTAAAAATAAACAGAAAGAGCAGGAAGCTGCATTTGCTAACACAAACAGAAAATAAACAGATTTCTCCTTCCCAGGCATTTATCAAACTCTTGAAATGGTTGAAATTTGTTTCATCTCTAAAATGTTGTTGGAGTGAATTCCAAATTTTGAGGGAAATGGCATGGAAAGACCGGCTACCATATGTGGATGTTCTTACCTGTGGAAATTTCGCTGTATTGTTATATCTGAAATGGTAATTATTATGTTTTACACAAACAAGATCATGAAGATATGCAGGTCCTTGTTTATTCAGTATTTTGCATGTTTCAAGTGTTATTGTCCTCATTCTTGGCAATTTTAAAGTGGGAAGTTTTGATCTACATAGCAGAAAATTATAGTCTGAAACGTAGTCATTGTATATAAATCGTAATGCTCTTTTTGACTTTTTTCCTACTTTTAAGTATGTAGTTCTTCACAAAAGTGCCAAGTAAGAGGACAGTAGTTGAAATTTGACATAATAAAAGAGTGATATATATTTAATTCCCCTAATTTACATATTTTTTTTACCAATTTATTTCAGTAAATTGAAATTCTACACTTTCTGGCCTGGCCCCAAAAAAATCCAATGTCCATGTGCTGTTATAACAATAAATCTATCATTACAAATCATACATTATACAGACTACATCTATACACAGCCATGGCATCATCTCCAACCCTTACAATGCCTAGAGATCAATAACCCCATTAACCATTTCCTTCATATAAACATGTTTTCACTTATTTGCAAACAGAGTAGACCCAGATGAGACAGCTCCTACAGGAGCCATCTGGTCAGGGTCTGTTCTGTTTGCTTATGATATTTTAAATGTATCTTTACTTTCTAAAATAGAGATAAAGTTCCACTCTCTATATTTCATTATAACTACTTTGTCCATGAATATTCAGTAATTTCAGTAGGTATTAAAATTTGGAATAAAGATAGAACAGGGGAAGGGTTAAAAACAAATATTAATAATTGACATGTAGTAATAATTCTAGAAATTTTTTTTCGAGGGTCAAAAGGACTCTTAGAAATCAATAGGTCTCAAGCCCAAAAAACTTGGTCCCTTATTAAATAATCTCATGAAAAAATCAAGATTTATTACTGTTTTATCATCATAACGAAAATGATATTATTACATCGGTAAATTCATACACTTGATTAATTCATATTTATAGTTGTTCTGCAGATCGTTTATCTAGCGTAATAACTGTCAACACATACCGCCGGCACAGTGATAGCTATTACGCAAGATTTATTCCATTAAGACGCGATAAGCGTTGTGTACAAATTACCTGTCAAAAGTCACGTGATGTACTAAATCCCTTCGGCCCCCTTTCTGGAAGAGTTACAGTGTAGAGTTAGACAAAGAAACACGTGTTTAGGCCATGCTAGATTTCTAGTACTCGGGATATCCTGACTAAATTATTATACTTTCATATAGTTACTTTTTACATTTGGACTTGTTATTTTACTGTCTGTGGATTACCACTGTTATATATTACGAACTGGAAGTCCATGATACATAATAAACATATGAAATACTATTGGAGCAGTTATCCATCTACCAACTCCATATTCTGCAGTTCTTCAACTATTCTACAAACATTCTATACAGCCTAACAATCGAGCTGTACATCAATATTCCATTTTATCTTAATGTCAAATTACTAAAGAGTTGGCCACAAAAATGCACTATTCAGAGAAAGCAGATCACAGATGACTATGAAGGCTAAATTTGCAGTATCAATTCCTACTTTACCCTTTCCCTGTTTAATATTCATTTAAGAAATTATGACAACATGGCTATCTATCAGCTTAATTTTGTAATGGCATATGTACACAGAAACGTTTGGCTCAGACAGAAACTGTAGAATCAGATCTATATTATACAATAAGCAAACAGAGCAGAGCCTGATCAGATGGCTCCTATAGGAGCCATCTGATTTGGGTCTACTCTGTTTGCAGATGCATGAAAAGGCATTTATATGAATGAAAGGATTAACTCTGTTCTCCAGATATGCGCATTTTTAAGCCTTTTCAAACAAATTAGACCCATGGAGATCAGATGACTCCTGTAAGAGGCATCTCATCAGGTTTGCTCTAGCTGTTTGCTTATGGAATAATAAAAAATCTGATTCTGCACTTCCTGTCATAGTCAAAAATCCTTGTGTTCATAAAACTGCTATAAAATCAGCTAATTAATATTCATAAGTCATTGATCTTACATGAATATTCAACAGGTAATGGTTTAAGTGTTTATGGTCAAACTGGTGGCATTATGAACCATTACCTCGAAGTAATATATATGGTTCCTTGAAGTTCAAGATACTGAGATTCAATTGTATTTATTCAAGTTAACCCTTTCCTCCATAAATATGCCTTTCTACGCCTCTGTAATAACCACTTCTTGAAACCATTGTGATAAATAGAGCATTTGCTCTTAAGGAGCAAATGCTCTATTTATCTCAATGGTTTCAAACTACAAAATTCTGAAATTTTACTTTTCTCTAGTAAATGCTCCTTTTGGGCAGATTCATTCAAAGCAGTTGGGTCTAAAAATAGCCTATGGAGGAAGGGGTTAATACTTAGTACAAATGACCATTACAACAAAATGAAAAGGTCAAACATCATCATATCATACATTTGACACCCATGCACACTCAACAATATCAAACAGCAAAAAGCATGTACACACCCTCAAAATCTCATTTCTGAAAAGTCAAGCATATCAGTCACTAAAATTAATAAAATATTTATTTAACTTTTCAACTTCAGACGGCAACAGTCATTGAGATCAGTTATTATCAAATTCAAACAGTATTTCAGATAGGAAAGTGCAACCAAAATGTATTTCTGCAAAAACAGAACATCAGGCTCCTGTAGATGTTGTCTGATCATAGTCTGCTCTGTTAGCATAATTATGAAATAATATCTTTTGGATTCTACAGTTTCTTCCATTGAAAACAACTCCCTTGATCATTGTGTCACTATAAAATACCATCTAATTAATATTCATCCATTATTTCTTACATGGATATTCTTGAGGGTTAATATCCAAAACAGTCATACATTAATTGCTTCCAAAACCCTAAACTCGAAGCATTACTCTTATAATCTAAAGCTTACTTGAATTCAATCACAGAAATCTTCAAACATGTACTTCTAATAATCAAGCAGTTTAACCATGACGTCATAAATAATAATCATGAATAATAATCAGCCGATTTTTTAAAAATGTATATACAAATGGAAATGTGTAGCTAGCAATAGCAGAAACTGTATGATCAGATCTATATTATTCCATAAGCAAATAGTGCAGACACTGATCAGACAGCTCCTACAGAAACCAACTGACCAGTCTACTCTGTTTGCAAAGGCATTAAAATGTATATCTAAAGAGTATGATGTGTATTCTGGGACACATGGCAATCAAATATTTGTAAAAGATGTATCAATGGAATAAATGGCTAAGATCTATTGCATATCTATTCTACATGTAGGCACATAAGATTGGCAATCTGGGAAATATGGCTGTCAAATATTTATAAATGCATGTACATGTACAAGCAGTGTAAACCTAATTAAACTCTTACAATCAAAATAAGTAAAGTCATGATACTTTGCAATATGGTGTGCAAGTGTCCTTTTGCCTATGAAACTAGTCATATTAACCCTTTCCCTCATATTAATGACTTTTGATGACTCTGTAAAAGTCACTTTGTGAAACCATTGTGATAAATAGAGCATTTGCTCCTTTATCACAATGGTTTCACACTACAAAATTCTAAAATTTTCCATTTCTCTAATGAATGCTCCTTTTTGGTAGATTAGTTCAAAGAGATTGTATCTAAAAATAGCCTATGAGGTAATGAGTTAACCCTATACCTGATAGAAATGCCCTCTTTGCAAACAGAGTAGAGACCCAGATCAGAATGATGGCTCCTGCAGGAGTTACACAGATGTGATTCCATTGTTTTAAAAAAACTCCTGTTCATATATCATTATAATAGATAATAGGTAACAGACATTCATTTTATAAAAAGCGGACTTTCTAAATGGATTAATCTTAAAAAGAAAGACATTAAATACTAAACATAAATCTTTCACTTAAAAACAGAACACATACTGTCATTAGGGTGTGTGTTAGTTGGGGACTGTGGCATGCTCATTAATCGTAACACCATTTCCAAGCTGCAAGCTCTCAGAAGGATCTGATGTGATAGGTTCCACTGACAGGCAATCCAACAGCAATGTTATTTTGGTCTGTATCATTGGACGCACCCTTCTTCAAGACTAAAAACCAAAAAAAGAATAGCACATGCCATAAAGAAACAATCATAATAGCTGCAAAACTTGATTCATAGGGTACAGAGAACTACAATGCAAAGTCTGAAAGGAACAACTCTTGTAATGACTGCCTGTCCTATACATGTACTATGGCTATTGTATTATGCTCCTTTCATACTGTAACCGCAGCTATTAATTCCACTTTATAAACAATTTCCTTAATATTGACGCCTTTTGACGCCTTTGTAAAATAGTCACATTTGGAAACCATTGCGATAAAAAGAGCATTTGCTTCATTGTTTGTCACAATGGTTTCAAATCTAAACAATTCTAAAATTTTCCTTTTTGCTACTAAATGCGCTTTTTGATAAATTTATTCAAAGAGGCTGGGTCTAAATTTAGCCTATGCTGGAATGGGTTAATGACCATGGATGTCCAAATTCATATCAGCTTAATCTGTGAAGAGCGATCCTCGGCAGAATTTTCACTGCAGTTCTGTCTTTTTGTTATAACAAAACCACCAGTCTGGTATACTGTGCATCACTTCCTGCTTATATCAATGCCTTTATCCACCAATTGATAATACCATCTTTTTAAACCTTAGCAAACAGAGTAGGTCCAGATCAAACAGATTCTGTAATATTAATTATGGGCACAGTCTTGCATGGATATTGTAATGGTTTAACGCTATATTCCATGCATAGTATGTCCTTTTCTCAATGAAACTAGTCAAATTAACCCTTTACCTGATAGAAATGCATTAATGCCTGTGCAAACAGAGTAGACCTAGATCAGTAGGAACTATCTGATCAGGGTCTGCTCTGCTTGCCAATGGAATAGTTTTTTTATTCTAGTTTCTGCCTCAAATGAAAATTCATGTTCATGAGCCACAATAATGAATAATGTAATTAAAATTGAGGAGCTTTTAAAATCCTCATTTTAACCCAATACTCCATAAATATGCCTTTCTACGCCTTTGCAGACAGAGCAGACCAAGATCAGATGGCTCCTGTAGGTACTAGGAGCTATCTGATCAGGGACTGCTCTGTTTGCTTATGATAAGATATAGATCTGATTATACAGTTTCTTCATGTGCAATTATAAACAATTTACAGTAAAACCTCCCTATAACGACCACTAAACTGGGTTAAATAGTTGGCATTTAGGGCAGGTGGCTGCTTAAAGCAAGGTGAAAGTAAAACAGAATGCTCCTATAGGTGTGTTCCGTTTTACTTCCACCTTGCTTTAAGCAGCCACCTGCCTTTAACACAAAATACTTAGTGTAATTTAGTGTCCATTATAGAGAGGTTTTACTTTATCTCATTAATATTCACAATATCATTATTTCTTCCATGAATATTCATGAAATAAAGGGTTAACTCTTTGTACTCTAGCATATATATTGTGATAAACTTTGCAAACTACATGTAGTTTCAATCCATGTAACTCAGTATCTCGTAAGGATCTAAACAATTTGACACGTTCATTGTATAACTATTTTTGCAAAGATATCGAAGAAAAATTAATTTTGAGAAAAATATTTAGCAAATGAAACTTTTTTTGTCAGACAGCAATGATTGCAAAGTGTTAATCACCTGACTTTAAAGAAATTCAACTGTGCATGCTGTGATTTTAACTGATCTTCAGTATAGGCCAGACTCGGAGAGAGAGGAAGAGAGTCAGTAATAACGATAAACAACAGTTGGGGTGACATGGTTGTAGTCTCTGACTACATTGTCACCTTGGGAGGACTGAGAGGATGTGGGACCACCAAATTGCGTGCCATAATCAGGTGACTGACTTGGGTCTGAGTCGAGACGCTGGTAAGTTCCTGTCATCCGGGCACCAACCTGTTCCCTATTGATATCTAAGCTGTGAATAAAATGTATAGTCTTCGTCTAAATTAAAACATGTGTAAAGAACACTACTATTTCCTGATGTATCTTAATGCTTAATGTACTTGATAAGAAAATAAGACTACCTCAAGTGGATGCCAACAAGTGTCTGTTTACGAAAATCAACACATTAAAGAACAAAAACTCTGCTTATTTGAAGCAAATACTCTATCTATCACAACAGATTCAAAGAATTACTTTAACGGAGATGTAAAAAGCATCAATATGAGGGAATGGGTTAAGCTCCTGGTAGTAATTAACCCTTTCCCTCATAAAAACACTTATTCACGCATTTCATAACAGAGTAGACCCAGGTCAGACCGCTAATATAGGAGCCGTCTAATCAGGGTCTGCTCTGTTTGCTTATGACATTATAAAGATCTGATTCTACAGATTTTGTCAAAGTAAAAACTCATCTTGAAAATTTACATTATAAAATTTCAGCTAATAATATTCATGATGTCACTTTTTCTTACATAGATATTAAACAAGTACAGTAAAACCCCTCTAAACCGGACGTTAAATTTAGTATAATTATCGGTCTTGAAGGCAGGTGGCTGCTTAATGCAGGGTGAAAGTCATGCAGAAAGCTCCTCTAGGAGCTTTCTGCATGACTTTCATCCTGCATTAAGCAGCCACCTGCCTAACAGTATTTAATTTCTTGTCAACTAGAATTCCGGTTTAGAGAGGTTTTACTGTAAAGGGTAAAGCATCTCATCCCTGTTTGTCACCTTGGCTCTTTGAGCCCAAATGGAGGGTGTGTGATGACCTATGTAAATCTATGTCAACAGATGCACAGACATTTTGCATCTCATAAGGATCCAAACTGTATTATACGTTGATTGCATATTTGATGACAAATGAAGGAAAACTCACCTGTTGGAACTGAAGTAGACAATTATTTGTTGAACATTACATACTAAGCAAGCAAAGAGCTAATTGTGCTTTGAACTAAAATTGAAGAAAACTATGCTGAGACAGATTAGAATCCTACAGTTATATTGATAAGCTTCACCAATCAAAGGCTTAACTATGAAGAACATCTTGCAGACAGTGAAGAACCTGATCAGCTGCCGCATCAAAATAAATTTATATATAAACTAGAAGATGGTTTTCAACATGAAAACTTGTCTAGAAAATATCAGGTAGCACTCCAACAACCCAAGATGAGCTAACAATCCATATTTGGTATGATGCAGGGACTTTGCTTGGTTTATGGACTAAGCGTACCATTACCGTAGCATACCATTACCAAAGCGTATTGGTACTCTTCGTCCAGGAAATGGTACGTATAGTCCTGGTACGCTTCGGCAATGGTACGCTTCGTCCATTTTCCCTTTGCTTTAGACAGGCTTCAGATAACCTCATTCTATGATTTAAAATACTCAGCAATCCCAAGAATTACTCACTTACCAACTTCGACACTTGATAATGTAGTACAGAAAATGTGCTCAAGATAAAAAATTAACCCTTTCCCTAACAAACATACAACATATTTGCAAAAATTGACCACTTCATGAATACCGGTATTAATTAATTAAATTTTGATAATCTAAAATTTTAAGGGAATTTTTCATATTGACAAAAACTTAAGAACCAGAATTACATGTACATGTATATATAATTCCATAAGCAAACAGAAAACACTCTGATCAGATGGCTCTTATAGTAACCATATGATCTGAGTCTTCTCTGTTTGTAAAGGGGTGAAAAAGTGTTTATATGAGGGAAAGGGCTTAAATTAATGGCCATGACTTGTGGAACATTGTTTCTATGCATCATCTTGATGATTATTTGACCAAAAGTCTACGAATATTTTCGTAGTTATGGAGCTGACACAACATTTTGAGCTTTAACTTAAAGTCTGAATAGTGAGTAAACAGTTAAGCTTACCCGTCTAGCTGCTTCTGGATTCCCTCTGTCTGTTGAGAGTAAGTTTTTGCTATGTTGTTAGCTGAGTAAAGACCAATGGGAGAGTTATACTGGGCATGTACAACATTTGGAACAGCTTTCTTGGGAGACTGGGGTGCCTGTTGATGGTATCCTCCATAATGGGGGCTCCCTCCATACTTGGGACTTCCTCCATAATGAGGACTTCCTCTGTACTGGGGTTCTTGAGCTGGCTGACTATCGCCATAGTTTGGTGGTGCACCATAATTTGGTGGAGCCCCATATTTAGGTGGGGAAGCATACTGTGCAGGTTGCTGCTGCTGTTGCTGCTGCTGGGGTTGCTGCTGGGGCTGCTGGGGCTGATACTGGGGCTGCTGCTGGGGTTGTTGCTGGGGCTGCTGCTGCGGCCGGCTAAAGTTGATTGAGCCAGAACTGACAAACGGCTTTGCAGATCTGTTATAGCTACTGCCTATCGTACAGTCTTCCTGAAATCCAAGGAAAGCTATTGAGATATTCTCAATAAAAAAAGCAGGAGTTGCAATAATTGAATAAACTTAAGATCGAAAGACACTGTTACATGCTGAGTTTATTTGCTGATGAAGTACTATTGTTTTTTAGCGCCCTACCTTTTGAATATTTTGTAAGAAATAATGACTGTATGAATATTAATTAGCTGATGGAATTTTATAATGGCATTATGAACAAGAGAATATTTCACTAAAGCAAGAACTGCAGACTTTGACATTATGAATATTTCACTAAAGCAAGAACTGCAGATTTTGGCATCATGAATATTTCACTAAAGCAAGAACTGCAGACTTTGACATTATGAATATTTCACTAAAGCAAGAACTGCAGACTTTGACATTATGAATATTTCACTAAAGCAAGAACTACAGACGTTGACATTATGAATATTTCACTAAAGCAAGAACTACAGACGTTGACATTATGAATATTTCACTAAAGCAAGAACTACAGACGTTGACATTATGAATATTTCACTAAAGCAAGAACTGCAGACTTTGATCCATATTATTTGATAGGCAGACAGCAGAACCTGACCAGCAGGAACCATCCGAGTGTGGGTTTATTCTGTTTGCAAATGTGTAAAAACGCAATTCTAGCAGAAAAATCTACAAAATATTGACCAGACATATTTCTAAAATCTTACAGTATGGAATCTACTGTAAGTAACATAGGAAGATAACACTAAGTAACTGAACTTTGCAAAAACTGCCAAACACTTCTATTCTTGAAAAACATCTTTCTTAACCCTTAACCCTGAATATTCATGTTAGAAATTTTGACATGAATATTAATAGCCTGGCATATGAATACAGGACATTTTGACTCAGACAGAAACTGTAGAATTAGATCTATATATGTATTGTACCATAAGCAAACAGAGCAGACACTGATCAGAGAGCTCCTTCAGGACCTGTATAATCTGGGTCTACTCTTGTTTGCAAATGCACAGAAAGGTGTATTTATGGAGATGCCATATTACTCCAGATCTCACTTGGATCCAGACTGTTTGAAAAAGGAACAAGAAGCACAATTCACCCATGGTGTTGAAATAGTTAAATGAAACCCCAAATACAACAGACTGTTGTACAAATACAGTACAATGTGTTGTTAACCCTTTACTCTATACATACGTTTTTCAACACCTTTGCAAACAGAGTAGATCCAAATCAGATGATAAGTAAGATATTTTGACCATTGCAGAAATTGTAGAATCAGATATTTATAATTCCATAAGCATACAGGGTAGACCTTGATCAGATAGTTCCTACAGGGGTCATTTGATCCAGGTCTGCTCTTTTTGTTATGGTGTATAGAGTAAAAGGTCCAAATGTTACTGCCATAAAATGTTAAGATCTGTAAAAATTAATCAGACAGAGGAGGCCCAAATCTTATGGGAGCTATCTCGACTGTGTCTATTCTGTTTGCCAAAGTGCAACAAGAGTGCCAAAATGTCACAATATACACCCATCAAATGGGGATAATTCAGGAGTGTCTGGCGCCTCTTGCTGGTTATCGAACTTGACAGAGACATTAACATATATGCGGACAAAATTTGGAAAGGATTGGATTACATTTGTTTTGAGTTAGAGAGCGGACAAGCAAAAATTCACGGCAATTCAGAAAGCAAGGGGAGATAATTCTGAAGTGCCTGGGACAATCTTGCTGGTTATCGTACTTGACTGAAATGTTACAGTAATAAACATGCTGACCAAATTTGAAATGGATTGGATTATATTTCTATGAGCTAGAAATGCTAACAAGCAAAAGATCACAGACAGATGGATGGACGGACAGTCTGACCTCGCCACAGCATAATATGTCAGGTCTGAAGACGGACATATAAAAAGGTAGGATTATCCAGTAAAGAGTTAAGGTCAGGAAGAAAAGTGTAGTTTTGGGATATGTAAACCAGTATTATGTGCCATTACATCAGGTCTTTCCTTGGCCAGTGAGGTTTTCTGTGAAGTGTATATCTGATCTCCTGTAGCAGTTTGTATGGGCTGCATTTCTGAGGGCTTGATATCCGACATCTTGGACACCTTGGGCCTCCAGATCTGGACTGCTCCTCTGAAACCAAGACATTTCATACAACATCACCTCACATTTTACAAATTGCACAGCAGATCATCTTGAAAAAGTGTAAAAAACATCTGTAAAATTACAAATCACAATTTAGGTCACTTTCACCTAAGTGACCTGAAAATTTGGGCAGGTCCTTTTCTAAGCCATCTCCACTGCAAGTGTTATAGCAACAGATCACTAAATTACTATCAAAAGCTATCCACTCTTTTTGTTTAACCCTTTCCTTCCTACTAACATCTTTCATGCCTTTGCCAACAGAGTTGATCCATGAAGTAGAGGGTTAGAGCTTGCAAATGATACAGACCAAGACAAGTCACGAAATGTCTCCTACATGGCAGATAATCTTGATTTACATGCACTCTTTTCTTTCAGAGGTAGCAGACAAAGCATTAATATTCTACTGAATTATGTCAGCTCTTTGAACACCAGTAGTGATTTTGCGATTGCCTATGTAAATCTAGTCTATCTGTATCAGGCCCGGAGTTATTAAGCTTTTTGCCCAAGTCTGAGATCATTCTCAAGCATCTGATTGGCCAAACTTTGAGCATGCTCAAAATCTGAGCAATCAGGTACTTAAGAATTAACTTTGACTAAGACTCAGAAGTTTTATAACCTCAGACCGAGATTTAAAAGTATTGTACACTCTAACTGTATATTTGAAGAGGAATGGAAGAAACTCCAATCTTGAGAAATATAGCAGACTACAGTTCTGTTGCAGTGTTACAACAATTATTTAGCATGCAGTGAGTCTGAGTGAGCACTCAGAAGTACATGTAGTATGTTTACCTGATGACTATCATGTCAATGTCGTTACAAGATCGGATGATCTCCATCTTGGCCTGTTCATGTGACAACCCCTCTGTCTTCGTGTTGTTGATCTGGACAATGCCATCTCCTGGTCTTAGTCCACATTTTGCTGCCACACTCTTAGGCTGGACCTGCAATGATAGATAAAAAAATAGCAGATGAAACCACAATATTTAAGTTACATATTGAGTACAAAGCATGAAGAGGAAAAATGCTATTACAATAAATGCCTACACCATGGCCTTGACCTTTGGCTTAATATTAGAAGCAACGGTCTTCCATTCAACACAGCCTTTACCTGTGGTGATCATTTTTGCCAAGTTATTATGGAACTTTACTAAGCATCACAAAGTTATGATGCCAAAAGAAATTGCACTTTTCTAGCATATGTACACTAAACGACATTTATAAGTACATGTACTCACCCTATATCCATATTTAGTGCTGATCGGGGGGTATAAAGAAAATGACTACTCTGTATTTAAATATAATGAATGTTTACTCGAATTCAATAAAAAAAACAAAGAAAACAAAATAGATGAAAAAATGAGGTATCACGGATAAGCCATAACCATATTTTTTTTGAGAAATATAATATTTGGCGAAAAAATAAAACTTCCGATCCCAGGGTTATAAAACGTTTTTGAGTTTAGACTCAGACACAAACTGCTGTTTGGAAACCCAAATTGTATAGAATCTGATTAAACATGAATTTATTACAAACAGTGTAGACCCACAACAGAGATTTCCTAAAGGAGCCCTCTGACTTGGGTCTACACTTAAGGAATATATAGAATAATTTGTCTCTTCGTTATGTTATATATGATGACTATATGTAAACAAATAAAATATGTTTAAACTAGAATATATAGAATATTTGTTTTGTTTTCGTGGAGGTATGAAAACATACAGCAAATCACAGCTCACCAAAAGTAATGAAAACGAAGAATATTAAATTATGGTTTGCTAAAGCCACACATTTAAGTTCTAAATTTGAGTCCGGCTCTGAGTCTGGACTTAAAAAGTTTTTTAACTTCGAGGCATGTACTGCCATAGGGATGGATCAGTGTTTTATAACGATGGATACAACTTCATGAAATTTAATATGCGATATGTCCACCATGTGCCCCAATCACAACCCTGCATCCGGATCGCATGTTTTTAGGTTTTCCAACTGTTTAAAACAATACTCTGCTAACACTGATTAAAAGCTAGCTTCCAACCAACGCGCACGTGCCACACGCGCATCTTACCTGATTTCGGCACTCTGTCCAAATAACCGAACTTAACCCTTAACAGCACAAGGGAAAATCCAACTAACTCGGCCGATAATATGCTCAATTTTGATTATGTTTACATATTACTCATATGTTTCAGCTGAAAACGGCTATATTGTGCAAATTCAAAACCTAAGTACTTATAAAGTGTATGTACATACACGTATACAAAATTATGTACCTTATGTGCAGAATCTACAGACAGACCGATATTGTCATAGAGGCGACATAAAACGTTATTGAACTACATGTACTTTGGATAAAAACATTTAACCTTAATATTGCTAGAATGCCATTTCAATCTGTTATACCATATCTTATCTGGGTCTTCTCTGTGTGCAAAGACAAAAAAATGCATTTATATGAGGGAAAGGGTACCGTAGATATGCCAGTCAGAGTAGATTCAGTAAGAGCTGTCTGAACAGGGTCTGCTCTAGATCTGAATCTACAGTTTCTGGTAAAAGATTTCCTAATTCATAATGCTATTATAAAACCAAGAAGTCATCATTTGTACAACATTGGTAGAGAACCATAAGGCAAAGCTGCATGCCATTAATAAAAGGTCTAAGCCTTAAGGTTTCAGAGAAAAAGAATACATGTATTTTATATTTTCCCCATGAAAAACTGATAAGCCCCAGGGCGGTTTCAAGTTTTGCCCGGGGGTCATATGTTGAACATTCTTGGCAAAGGACCACAAAGCAAATCCACATATCAAATATGGAAGGTATGAGCCTTTTGGTTTCAAGGAAGAAGATTTTTTTGCAGTTTTCTATGAAAAACTGATATGCCCCAGGGCGTGGCCATTTTTTGCTTAGTTAAGGGTCATAATTTGTACAATCTTGGTAGAAGACCTTATGGTTAAGCTGCATGTCAAATATTAAGGGTCTTGGCCTTGCGGTTTCAGAGAAGATTTTTAAAGGTTTTCCTATATAAGTCAATGTATAAAACTGATAAGCCCCGGTACGGGGCCATTTTAGGCCTGAGGGTCATAATTTGAACAATCTTTGTACAGGACCATTATAGATAATGATACATACCAAATATCTAGGAATTTTAGTTTCTGAGAAGATTTTTTAAAGTAACTGATAAGCCCACTGGGTGGACCACTTTTTGGCCTGGGAGTCATAGTTTGAACAATCTTGGTAGAGGACCATTAGATAATGATACATACCAAATATTAAAGGTCTGGACATTTTAGTTTCAGAGAAGAACAATTATAAAGATTTTCCTATAACAAGAGGGCCATGAGGCCCTGAAGCGCTCACCCGAGATAACCAGGGGTGGGGCCATTTTTGACCACAAGAAATCATTTGTACAACCTTGGTAGAGAACCACAAGGCAAAGCAGTATGCAATTAATTAAAGGTCTAAGCCTTATGGTTTCAGAGAAAAATAATATTTTATATTTTTCCCATGAAAAACTGATAAGACCTGAGGCAGAGCCAAGTTTCACCCAGTGGTCAGTGTCGTACGTTGAATATTTTGGCAGAGGACCACAAGCAACAGCTACATATTTGAAGAGGACAATTAGATCATGTTACATACCAAACATAAAAGGTCTAGGCCTTACAGTTTCAGAGAAGAAGATTTTTCAAGATTTTCCTATGAAAAACTGATAAGCCCTTGGGCGGGGCCATTTTTGGTCCGTGGGTCATAATTTGAACAACCTTTGTAGAAGACCATAAGATCATGCTACATACCAAATATCAAAGGTCTTGGCCTTACAGTTTTAGAGAAGATTTTTAACAAAATTCCTATGAAAAACTGATAAACCCTCAGGCAGGGCCATTTTTGGCCCAGGGTTCATAATTTGAACAATCTTTGTAGAGGACCATAAGATCATACTACATACTGTAACCTGGGTAGGTTGTCGTGGGTATTAAACAATACGCTTAAAATGTCTCTGCTTAATATCAGTAATATTACTACGGCT
Organism: Azorinus chamasolen; assembly: GCA_963576725.1. Classification (NCBI taxonomy): domain Eukaryota; kingdom Metazoa; phylum Mollusca; class Bivalvia; order Cardiida; family Solecurtidae; genus Azorinus; species Azorinus chamasolen. Next base: position 70,841,088 of record OY755236.1, on the reverse strand, counting down.
ATCTCTGGGTTTTGTGCTCTGTTCTAAAAAGGGTGAGCTGAAACAAATAATTAACAGTCATAAGTTATCATGCAACATGCGTTATGTATTAGCATAATAAACATAATAGATAATTCTAAATATACAATAAATGCAATTCCAGAACTCCATTTATACTAACCTTATATTAATACCATATATAGGCACACCCAAAAGAACCTTCTTCTTTCTCTGCCAAACTACAACTAACACTGGTCAGCTGATAATATTCCCGCTCAAATTCTCTAAAAAAATCGTGTCAAAGGTCAGTCTATCCAGTGGTCAGTCAAGTTTAAAAATAGAACAAGATAAAGGAAAGGGAGAAAAGTAAAAAGTAAGAGAAGATAATCCACAGCATTGAATTGGTATCAACATGAGTTGTCTAACCTACATTAAGTAAATGTACGCTAATTTACACTCTGCTACAATACAAAATATCAAAGTTCTAGGCCTAACAATTTCAGAGAAAAAGATTTTTAAAAAATTCCTATGATAAACTGATAAGCCCTTGGGCGGGGCCATTTTTGGTCCGGGAGTAATACGTTGAACAATCTTTGTAGAGGACCATAAGATCATGCTACATACCAAATATCAAAGGTCTGGGCCTTACGTTTTCAGAGAAGAAGATTTTTAAAGATTTTCCTATGAAAAACTGATAAGCCCTTTGACGGGGCCATTTTTGCCTGGGGGAAATAATTTAAACACTCTTTGTAGAGGACCATAAGATCATGCTACATACCAAATATCAAAGGTCTAGGCCTTACAGTTTCAGAGAAGAAGATTTTTAAAAAATGTCCTATGAAAAACTGATAGGCCTAAGCGGGGCCATTTTTGGTCCGGGGATCATAATGGGAACAACATTTCGTTCCCCCTTGCCGCTAATGCTTCTGACAAAATTTCGTTAAAATCGGGTCGGCAGTTTCAGAGATGTCATTTGAAAATGTGACCGGACGCTGGACGACGGACGATAGACGCCGGACGACGGACACCGGACGACGGACACATCGCGGTCTCTATAGCTCACCCTGAGCCTTTGGCTCAGGTGAGCTAAAAACTAGCTAATATAAGCCCCAAGGCGGAGCCATTTTTTAGCCTGGGTCATAATTTGAACAATCTTGACAGAGGACAAATAGATAATGATATATGCGAAAATATCAAAGGTCTGGACATTTTAGCTTCAGAGAAGAAGATTTTTAAAGATTTTCCTATGAATTAAAATTCGTCTTTATGTTCATGTCAGAGAAACTGGTCCCACAGCAAGGGGAATAACTCTAGCCAAAAACGTTGAACAATATTTAAAACTTAACCTTAATCACTTGGTTAAACGCCCAATTTTTGCAAATAATACATTCAATGGCGATGTACATTGACAAAAATAAAATCAGAAAGAAAAAAAATCGAGAGAGGATATATAATACACAAATACACTTTTAAGAAAATCAATGTAAGTATGTAAGAGATTGTTTGGAGCTTTCTGACCATTCAAACCGAGTTTGGCGCACATATTTTGGAATCGCTGCAGTTTATCTATGAACACTGTGCAGTTCTGTATAGGATGACATTACAACAATCTAAATGAGAGATTACTAGTGAGAGAACTAAAGTTTCGGCAGATTCTTTTGTCAAGTTTTTCCTAATACACTTTATTCTATAGTAGTTCAATATGGCAACGCGACACTTTCTTTTCACGTGTTCTTTGAAGGTCAATGATTCATCGAGGAATGCACCTAGGTATATCTAATACACGTTTCCGATTCAACAACATCTCCTGCGATATTAACTAAATGTGTAGCACATTTATTTAGCTGCTGTTTACTTCCAAAAATGATGAATTCAGTTTTTGCTGTGCTCATTTTAAGTGTGTTCTCGTTCATCCAGTTATTGATCGTTATGGCACATTCTTCTAGGTTTTGAAAAGCTTGTCTTTCACTATTGGAGGTAGGTTTAAAGCGTTTACTAGCAATATGGTCATCATCGAAACCGTATACTGAGATAGATGGGGAATAACATCGAACAAGGTTCCCGCGTATGCAAGGTAGAGCCAAGGACCAAGGCAACTGCCCTGTGGAACACTGCACTCCAACAAACGAGGTTGTGATTGTGAAGAATTTACATTCATGCGACAGCTTCTTGGTCGTAAGTAGGAGTCCAACCATTTCAGAGCAATATTACAAACTCCATTTTGACTTTTGAGAACATCAAGCAGAATATCATGGTCAATCGTTCCAAAGGCAGCACTAAGATCGATGGCAATAAGGACAGTTACTTCCTGGCTCTCTTCTCCATAGCCTCAAGTAGGTCATGATCATGAACAAGCCTCAATAAGGCAGATTCGCAAGAATGAAATCGTCTGTAAGCCGATTGATTTTTGGGCAGCATGTCATGGTCATTTACATGTACATGGATGTTAATCTAAACAATGAAGCTTTCTCTATAAGTTTTGACAGAAAGGGAAGATTGCTTGCGGGTCTGTACTTTGACAGTTCTAGTTCCAATCCCACTTTCTTCAGCAACGGTCTTATAATAGCTTGCTTCCATTTCGATGGGAAAATGCTATGAAACTTCAACGAAGTGTTAACTAACTTTGTGATGTAGGACCCATTATTTATATAGGACAATATTTCGTTCCATCTAGCCACTGATGCTTATGGTAATGTTTGATTAACCCTTTCCCTGTTCTATGTTTATTACACATTTCAATACCTACTGAATATTCATGGACAAAATAGTTATAACGAAATATGGAAGGTGAAACACTGTAGCCATTTTAGAAAGTAAAGAAACTTACAAATCAAATTACATTAATTAGCAAACAGAGTAGGAGCCTACATGATCAGGGTCTACTCTGTTTGCAGATACGTGAAAACACGTTTATATTCATGAGGGAGGTGGTTAAAATTGGGCTTGCAATTTCAGAGGAGATGTCGTTTGAAAATGTGGATGGACGTCGGACGGAGAGCGGTCAGAATAGCCCATCCTGAGCCGAATGCTCAGGTGAGCTAGAAAACATCCGATAATCAATATTCATGATGTCATTATTTCTTCATGAGTAGATGGTTAACACTGAATGGATTATTCTGTCAGCCATTCCATTTCGAAAATGCAACATTCGAAAGATTAACCCTGTAAACAGAAAACTTAGTTTTCAAAGGATTGACAGATGACTGATAGCTGATTGGTAGTCTTGAGAGTACAGCAAAAAAAACCTCTAAACTGTATGCGCACAAATCACAGTAAAGCCCCTCTAAATTGTATGCGCACAAATCAAAGTAAAGCCCCTCTAAACTGTATGCGCACAAATCACAGTAAAACCCCTCTAAACTGTATACACACAAATCACAGTAAAACCCCTCTAAACTGTATACACACAAATCACAGTTAAACCCCTCTAAACTGTATGCGCACAAATCACAGTAAACCCCTCTAACCTGTATACACACAAATCACAGTAAAACCCCTCTAAACTGTATACACACAAATCACAGTAAAACCCCTCTAAACTGTATGCGCACAAATCACAGTAAACCCCTCTAAACTGTATACACACAAATCACAGTAAAGCCCCTCTAAACTGTATACACACAAATCACAGTAAAACCCCTCTAAACTGTATACACACAAATCACAGTATAACCCCTCTAAACTGTATGCACACAAATCACAGTAAAACCCCTCTAAACTGTATGCGCACAAATCACAGTAAAACCCCTCTAAACTGTATGCGCACAAATCACAGTAAAACCCCTCTAAACTGTATACACACAAATCACAGTAAAACCCCTCTAAACTGTATACACACAAAACACAGTAAACCCCCTCTAAACTGTATACACACAAATCACAGTAAAACCCCTCTAAACTGTATACACACAAATCACAGTAAAACCCCTCTAAAACTGTATACACACAAATCACAGTAAACTCCCTCTAAACTGTATACACACAAATCACAGTAAAACCCCTCTAAACTGTATGCGCACAAATCACAGTAAAACCCCTCTAAACTGTATACACACAAATCACAGTAAAGCCCCTCTAAACTGTATACACACAAATCACAGTAAAACCCCTCTAAACTGTATACACACAAATCACAGTAAACCCCTCTAAACTGTATACACACAAATCACAGTAAACCCCTCTAAACTGTATACACACAAATCACAGTAAAACCCCTCTAAACTGTATGCGCACAAATCACAGTAAAACCCCTCTAAACTGTATGCGCACAAATCACAGTAAACCCCTCTAAACTGTATACACACAAATCACAGTAAAACCCCTCTAAACTGTATACACACAAATCACAGTAAAACCCCTCTAAACTGTATACACACAAATTACAGTAAAATCCCTCTAAACTGTATACACACAAATCACAGTAAAACCCCTCTAAACTGTATACACACAAATCACAGTAAAACCCCTCTGAACTGTATGCGCACAAATCACAGTAAAACCCCTCTAAACTGTATACACACAAATCACAGTAACACCCCTCTAAACTGTATGCGCACAAATCACAGTAAAACCCCTCTAAACTGTATACACACAAATCACAGTAAAACCCCTCTAAACTGTATACACACACATCACAGTAACACCCCTCTAACCTGTATGCGCACAAATCACAGTAAAAAAACCCTAAACTGTATACACACAAATCACAGTAAAACCCCTCTAAACTGTATGCGCACAAATCACAGTAAAACCCCTCTAAACTGTATACACACAAATCACAGTAAAACCCCTCTAAACTGTATGCACACAAATCACAGTAAAACCCCTCTAAACTGTATACACACAAATCACAGTAAACCCCTCTAAACTGTATGCGCACAAATCACAGTAAAACCCCTCTAAACTGTATGAGCACAAATCACAGTAAACCCCTCTAAACTGTATGCCCACAAATCAAAGTAAAACCCCTCTAAACTGTATGCGCACAAATCACAGTAAAACCCCTCTAAACTGTATGCGCACAAATCACAGTAAACCCCCTCTAAACTGTATGCGCACAAATCACAGTAAAACCCCTCTAAACTGTATGCGCACAAATCACAGTAAACCCCTCTAAACTGTATACGCACAAATCACAGTAAAACCTCTCTGTAATGACCACTAAATTGTGTTAATTAGTTGGTATTTAGGAACAGGTGGCTCCTTAACACAAGGTGAAAGTAAAACAGAAATCTCCTATAGGGGCGTTGTGTTTTACTTTCACCTTGCTTTAAGTAGCCACATGCCTTTAACACAAACTACTTGATGTAATGTAGTGGCCATTATAGAGAGGTTTTACTGTAGTTCAAATTCGATGCATGTCTATAAGACAGGTGGCAGCTTAATGCGAGTTAAAAATCATATAGAAAGCTCCCAAAGATTATGGTAAAAACTTGCTGCATTTATATATCATTTTTAAAATTTCAATTATAACATATTCAAAAAGGATTAAACAACCATCTGTCTAAACAAATCTCAACTCGTCTTTACTAAAAGTTTGAACAATTAGAGAGTGTATCATGCTACTTAGAAAGTGCACATGTATCATGCTCTATGTATTACATGGTATCAAAACAACACAAATCTAAATATATTTTTCTAGTAAATGCTCCGTTTCAGTAGATTTGTTGAGTCTAAAAAATAGCCTATAGGAGGCAATCGATTAAAACAATCTAAATTTAGAAAATATAAATCTGGAAAAGCTGATCAAAATAGGTATTGCATACAATGTAGGCCTATCTACTTCTTATTATAATTGTTGCAATATGTATGACAGACAGACTGACAAAAGGATAGATCACCTAACTGACTGATTCCGTTAAAGCCTTGTGAATAGTGATTTTGCTGGGGGAGGGGTGTGTGGTTATAGACAATGTCTCTAAATTGAAAACAAAGCTGAAATTTCGTATATTCTATATGGGTGACGCGAATGATGAAACGCGTTAAAAAAGAATCATAAAAGAGAGAGAGAGGGAGATCCTTCGAAAGCAAAAGTAGCAAATGTGAAAAGAGAAAATTGCAGACTCGGTTTTATTGAGTCTATCCATGAGAGTCTGTTCATAACTTTAAATTAGACATACATAGTAGCACAAAATGAAGAAGCTGTTCAGTCGTTGAGAAGCCGCTTGATCTTGATCTGCATTGTTTGCCTAAGTATACCTCAGGGATCATTCTAGGCCAAACTTTTAGGGAGAAGTGAGGTGGACGCGCGACGGGGAACAATGTAGTCGTTATTGATATACTGTTGTTGTATTATTCAATCACACAATCAATTAGCCATGTTAAAAGTAAATCACCTAGTTATAGTCTACTTTCAGTCCGAAGGCCGCTCAGCCGACCGTACCTTTACTCCCCTGGTCATTGAGTTATTCGCCTACAATATTTAGCACTGCTAAACAAGCAGCCGCAATACCGGCTAGAGACCCTCACAGGTACCCATTTTAACCCCTGTGTGGAGAGGAGGTGCGGGTGGGAGACACTGGAAAGGGTCTCTGAAATTCCTGGAGGGACCGGGGTTTGACGAGATGATATTCCATGTATCAATCCGTTGATCAATTTAGATTCAGAATACAGTCAGGGTCTTAATTCATTGTTTATCTAATTTGTTAGCGTGTCTACACGTTATCACAGGCGTTGGGCTCATGAAATATGTCTAAAATAAGTTAAAATGTCCCTAAATTGACGTTTTGTAACATTTGGGGCCGATAAAAATAAAGCTTGGGGCGTTTTGAGACAAAGCTGAAATTTCGTATATTCTATATATCTCTTATATAGAATATACGAAATTTCAGCTTTGTCTCAAAACGCCCCAAGCTTTATTTTTTCGGCCCCAAATGTTACAAAACGTCAATTTAGGGACATTTTAACTTATTTTAGACATATTTCATGAGCCTAATGCCTGTGATATATAGTGGTTCTGTAAGCGCTGCGTGGAAACTGTGAAGTGGATTAAACAGCAACCAAAGAATATCTGACTTCGGAAGTTTTCTCGTCAGGTAGATAGTTAACCCTTTCGCTGTTCTGTTTTTAGGCCAAATTTCAATACCTACTGAATATTCATTGACAAAATAGCTATAAAGAAATATAGAAGGTGGAACATTGTAGACATTTTAGAAAGTAAAGAAACATATCTATCAAAGTTTATTAGCAAACAGAGCAGACCCTGATCAGACGGCTCCTCTAGGAGCCGTCTGATCAGGGTCTACTCTGTTTGCAAATGCGTGAAAACACGTTTATATGAGGGAAAGGGTTAATACACATTTATACCATGGCATGTCTTTATTTAAGAATAATGTCGTATTTTGGACGAAAATCATACCGCAAAAAAAATATGTGGAACGTCCTAACCTAAAGCATTTTTATGCCCGTCTATGATACTCTGTCGGGATATCGTTAAAACCGAAAGTAGATCGATTACATAAATGTGAACTACTGTGCACAGTACTAGTCTCACCAACGATCTGTAAGACAGCATGCTCATGCTATTTAATACTGTGCACAGTAGCGTATCACAAAGTCCATACTTTAACTCGGTCAGTTTACGCAACCTTGTAAATCTACGTAACAAAAAACGATGTCTGCTGCAGGCACTACTAGTCTTTTCCTTCCTTACTGAAAAGGGGCTCGAGATGCAAAACTACCCAAAAGGTGAATATGGTGTAGCCCCATAAATACCACAGGGGTCTGGACCGCTTCATGGGGGTCTATATGTACTATATAATATTATTATATAGTACATATAGACCCCCATGAAGCGGTCTAGACCCCTGTGATAAATACCAATGTAGATAGGTCTACCTATATACGATTAGGATACAACAAAAATGTTGTGCAAGTGAAATGCTTTCCTGGGAGATAGATTAAAGTGATAGCATCATTAACTAATAATATGTTGAACCTCACCACTTGAACCGATAACGGTATGTTAAAATCCACTCCACCCTGAAGTCTGAAGCCCCACGAATATCCAGAGTACGGTCTGGACAACTTGACAGACATTATTTCCGGTTGGAATTCCATTTTCACACCTGGTCTTAAATAAATCCCCACTAAAACGCAATCACATATAGCCTAGGTACTAGATGGACATCCCGCTCACTAAATAGTGTATAGTAGACCGTGAGCCGCGTCAGTCTGAATGCCCATATGGGTATCTCGATGCACTAGAGGAAGAATCGCCGTGACGTCACGCGCATCTGTAATCTTAGCGGAGGAACGATTGGTGGGCAGAACCATTGATTACCTACCTATCGTTACCTACCTTTGTATCCCAGAGCAGATGCTGTAGGCTCCTCTATTTCGGGCTCTGATTTAAACAGCATTTTGGTCGCCAACATCACTTCCATGTAATACTATGTTAGCCTTGACATCTTCAAGAAATGGTGCTACGTCTTGAATTTCCCAGTATTTGTCCAACCTGTTCTTATGGATACGTAACCCGAATTGATATCTGGCGTATTAATGAAATATTTCACTCTCTACTGCATAAATACGCTTTTTTCCTGGCTGTGTAAACATAACTGACCCAGATCAGACGGCCCCTATAGGAGCCGTCTAATCAGGTCTGCTCTGTTTGCTTATGATAAAATATAGATATGATACTACAGTTTCTGTCATTGCCAAACATTCCCGTGTCCATGTGCAATATTATAGCAAGTCATCTAATTAACATGCGTTATGTCCTTGTTTCTTCTATGAATATTCATAGAGTAAAAGTTTGAAAATCAGAACAAGATTCGTTTGAAGCTTTTCCCCCAGATATATTAGTTTTAATTTAGTTTAAACATTTCATTTCTGAAAGATACATAACCTTGGAATTAAAGACTATAAGTTTATCTACGGTAGAAACCATTTAAATCCACCATTCAATGAATACACGTGAGTGTCTTTAACATTAGGTGGCACCTTAATGCAAGACAAAAGTAATGCAGAAATTTCATGTAAGTTTTAATCACGGCCAGGTTTTGTGTTGCATCCAAGAACTATAACTCTAGCATCCACGCTTGTTGAATAATCTCCATATTCTGATATTTCCTTGCATACGTATATTTGACGAGGGCAATAACTTTCTATACAGAGACAGCTTTCGAAGTTACACGGCACGCGATCATTATTAGACTGAGCATGTCATTCAAGAGTCATAACTGGAGTAACATAATTTTGTATTAGAACCCCTACCCCCTCCTGGGTTTTTTTAGATCTATATAGGGTTTTTAACTTTTTTCATGCATTTGCTGTAGACATAAGTTGACACTAGTTACAGAAAAAACATATTTAAAATGATAATAATAAACCAACAAAACACCTACTAAACACCTTTCCTGTCAAATTTTACTGAATCTTGTAAGAATGAATTGCTGTGCCATGGCACGTGTTCAGGAATGTTAATCGGCTTGTAAGTTAAATATAATAAAAAAAACCAGTGCCTAGCATCTCCCTAAGTTTACTACCAAATATCAGAAAGAAGGGGTACGAATCGCCGTAAGGATTAACATACCGGAATCTTAGCGTGTATCATAGCAGATGGTTTATTCAAACCAACTAGTAAAAGAAACTTCATTTTCCACGGCGCTTGTCAATAAAATGACCACTACGACATAGTCATACAATTTTATCAAGCTGTTGAAAGTCGGGAGAACCGCCGATATAGGATGGGATAAAGGTCACTGTTCAGTTTATATTGCGATTTTTTAAAGATGGTTTTTGTTTGTTTATTTAAGTTGTTCTGATGGTATTTTGTTGTTGTCTATCCTTTTTTAAAAAAAAACAGCGCCGGGGGGCGGAAGTGGGTGGGGTGTAAGTGTTTCGTGGGACTGCTCAGTTCTTTGCTTTAAAAAAGGGTGGTTATTTTTTGTTAAATGTAAGAATTTGCGGTGGGTGGGGGTAAATACACGTTCGTAGCTGACGACTTGCATGTATAGCTCGAACCTGGACTCTGACCTACTTAATTTGCATAGATAAAAATTCGCAACAGGAGTTTATCCTCGGCACATGTCCCGGTAAGCAACTATGCATGGACACACTCATTATTGTATAATTTACGTATGCACGGGTTAATTTCAGCGAGAATAGACTTCACGATTTACAAGTGGAGCTTTATTTGTACAGCGTCATCTCTCTCATTATGTATTCTGCATAAAGGTGAGGGTCCATGTCAAATTGTTCGAGCTATATGTGTGTATGCTGCCCTAGAATATGCAGACTGGCATTAAATATGTTACAGTTAAAAATGTTAAATTTTATCCAACCACAGGGAATTCACAAGGATACCCTTGGGTGTAACAAGATGATATACCATCACATGGTCTAAAATGCTAAAAATTCCCTTTTGCATCTATCTTCATCATGCGTGTTTGTTACTCGTATATGAGTCTTAAAAATTCAACGGTACTGTGGTGCTAAGATTTGAGGATTTCTTTCCGATTATGAACAGCAATAATGCAGTATTCAGAAGTGTAAATATCAATATCTCGCTCCAGTCAGATGGCTTGCATCAGTCATGACTGTCTGTCAGAGTTTTTGAAAATACAAGTTATATTTTACTATGAGTGACATGTAGGCACTATGTAAGACTGGAGATTAAATCTTCTTTGTTTTAATTTCTCAGAAAACGTATATATACATGCATATTTGAACAGCATTGTCTGTTCGTCCGTTTGTCTTTGTCGGCCCGTTTTAGAAAGCCACATGTTTACTTACATGTACAATGTATATCAAATCATTAGTTTTTCTTAACCCTTTCTCTGTTTCACATTCATGTAAGAAATTATGACTTTTTTTGCTTGATAAAACATGTACAAAATGTAGTATCATATTCATAGCATGTAATGTAAAAGTAAGATAATTATAATGTAGTAATGAAGTCCATGAGAACCGCGACCTATGTATCGTTGATATACAGTAGAACCTGTCTTAAGCGGACATAAAAAGTCTAATTATGGGTCTGTAAGATATGTGGTAGCTTTATGCAAGTGATGCAGGAAGTTCCTATAGTGTTTTCTGCATTACGTTTGCAGGTGCATAAAAGCATGTGATTTTTAAGACTCATATGTTTGATAAATAAACGGCTGCTTAAGACAGGTTCTACTAGAATTAATACACATTCTACGCATTAAAATTGAAGAATATTTTCAAATAGTTTTTCTTGTTTCCCAGCTTATGTGATTAAAGCGTGCTAAAACTTTCTTTAATCTCATAATAAGAACATTAACCATTTCCCTGTTGAATATTCATGTAAGAAATAACGAGATCACGAATGTTTATTAGATCTAGCTGACGTTTGGTACACGTGAATTTTTGATAGTGGTAGAAAATGCAGAATCAAATATTATAAGCAGAGTGTAGACTCTGATAAGACGACTCCTACAGGAGCCGTTTGCTTTTGGTCTACTCTGTGTGCAAAGGCTTGAAAAAGCATATACATGTACATGAAGGAAAGGGTTTACCGTTTGAATGTATGACATATTTGTACTGTCATTTGAAAACGTGTAAACCCCGACCAGAGGGCTCACAGGGTCTGCACTTGTTGTCATTCAAACTTATCTCTCAAAGTAAACTATTTCATACTGAATGTATATTGTGTTAACTTTGTCCCTTATATAAACACTTTTCGCGCCTCTGCAGTAGAACCCAATTTGACAGCTCCTATAGGAGTCGTCTGATCAGGTCTGCTCTATTTTTTGTAACATGATACAGTTTTTGTCAAATGAAAACACACTTGGATATTTTTACATTAGAAAAGTTCAGCTAATTACTATCCATGATGTCAATATTTCTTACATGAATACTCAACAGGTAAAACAATAACTGACCATTCCATTTAGAAAATTCAGCATTCAAATTGGTTTAGTATAGTAGAACCTGTCTTGAGCGACATTGAATTGATTGGATGCAGGTTTTTTTTAAAAAGCATGCAGGTAGATAGTTAATGCAGGGCAAACATAATGCAGAAAACTCCTGTAGGAGCTTTTAGCATTACCTTTGACCTTCATTAAGCTACCACCTGCTGTTCAGACCCATAATTAGACATGTTTTTATGGCCACTTTAACCACTTAAGACAGGTTCTATATCGTATATCTGACATACGCACAGTACCAAACATAGCTTAGTTCGCACTTTTGGCCGATCTTAACTGCACTTTTAACAGTGTCCATTTACTGTAAAATATAGGTAACTAACCCAGGATGAAAATAAAAAATAACAATTTCCAGTTTACTGTTTACTGTTTATAAAAGTGCGTTTGTTTTCAAGAGATTTGAAAAAAATTGCATCTTGTCCAAACCGGACCATTACCGTCCCGTCTCCACTGCATGTAATATCGAAATAAACAACTTTTATGTCATTATTTACATAGGAAAATGTCTCTCACTAAGATGAAGTCATTTCTCCCAAATTATTATACAGTAAAACCTCTCTAAAGCTACCTAAGAGATGTAGTATGCTGGGTATTTAAGTCAGGTGGTAGCTTACGGGAGCTTTCTGCATTATTTTCGTCCAGCTTTAACCCTTTCCCTCATAAACGCCTTATCACGCATTTGCAGAGTAGACCCAGATCGGACGGCTCCTATAGGAGGCGTCTGATCAAAGTTTGCTTTGATTGCTTATGATAAATGTTACTCAAGATATTATTCTACAGTTTCTGCTTTGGCACACACTGCACGTGCTAATATGCCATTTTAAATATTAATCTAATTAATATTCATGATGTCATCATTTCTTACATGAACATTCATGGCATAAAGGGTTAAGTACTAACCATGTGCTTTTATAGACACCGATTTCTTCTTACTGCATTTAGGTTTTCATATCAAAGAACAGTGGTCACTATCTATTTATTATAATACACAACCATTATAATACTTACACAAACAGTTCGCATATCTACTTGTTATACAGATGCACAAGAAAAGCTGGCGCGTTTGCATACTTTATTTGAATAGAACTTAACCCATATAATCTGTATAATTATGTAAGTGGGCATGTCCAGTTTAGTAGTTTGAGCGAATCTAATGTTCATTAGTAGGACGAATTCTACAAAAGTCGAGCTTTGCTTGGAAAAACGAAGCAAATCGAGCAGGCCCTGATCAGATGGCTCATACAAGGGACACTATAAAGGGACACTATAGACACAATGGTTAACCCTTCGCTTGCTATTCACGTCAATATACCTACCTGTAAATAGTGAAGACCCAGATGAGACAGCTCCTGCAGGAGCTGTCTCATCAGGGTCTGCACTATTTACAAATTGATTGTGCAAACAGTGCACTCCACAGCAGTGATTGCACAGCGAAATACTTGTACACAGTGAAGATATATGTAATTATACAACAGGGCATGGGTAAAGAAGGAGAAATGTATTTTAAAATTCAGCAAAAGAAGGGTTAACATTTATACCCTATCGTTGGCGTGATGATTTAGATTCTGTTACACTAAACTACAGTAGAACCACTCTAAGAGACCACTTAATAAACATAGGCGTCTTTTAAAGCAAGTGAGTGCGTATTGCATGATGGAATTAACGCATAAAGCTCTTGTATGAGCTTTCTTCATAACTTTCGTCTTGCATTAAGCTACGGTCTGCATCTATAACCCAGGTCTGAGGAGTAGCATCAATAACCCAGGAGTAGACCCACACTGCCATCGCTAATAGTAGAGAATCTGACACATACTAGCAAACAGCAGATCCTAATTAGAAGGATCATACAAGGGCTGTCTGACTCGGGTCTACTCTGTTTGCAAATACGCCAAACGGCGTATCTCTCAATTAAAGGATTAATCAAACAAGTGAACTGAAACTGATAAGCGTTTGCTGATTGGCTCCAAATCAGACGCTAAGTAGTTTTTATGCAGGTGGCTGCTTAACGCAGGGTGAAAGTCATACAGAAAACCCCTAGTGGAGCTTTCTGCATTACTTTCACCCTGCATTAAGCTGCCACCAGTCTCCAAGATCGATGTTTAATACTGGTTTAAAGTTGCAAACAGTGATAATATAATTGATTAAAACCGTGTATGAAGAAACTCTGAAAGATTGTGAAAAGGACTATAACAACTGGGTTTCATGTATCCAGAAACTTTTAAATGAATATGGCTTTGGTAATGTATTTTATAACGTTGCTGCATTGAATGTTAATGCGTTTTCTCTTAGTTTTAAACAAAGAGTAGTTGACAGTTTTATACAAAGATGGCATGTTACTGTTGAAAATAGTCCAGTATTGGAATCATTTAAATGGTTTAAAACACACTTTGAATATGAGTCTTATTTGGATACAGGTATTTAGCCTTATACCTTAAGGTGTAAAACCTATCTAGAATAACACTGTCTTCACTTTCCTTGAGAGTACATACTGGTAGATACAAGAATAATAGATTGCCTAGAAATGAGAGAAAGTGTTTACTCTGCGAATCTGATGACCTTGAAGACGAGTTTCACTTCATTTGTGTCTGTAGTCGGTTTAATGATTTACGGAAACAATATATTAAAAAATATTACATAAATAGACCTTCTATGATGAAATACATATACATAGACCCGATAGGACTTTTTTCCGGGTCGTGTTTTACTTGTTTTTCTGAGTGGTTTAAGGTACAAATAGATAGTTTTAGGCTAGTTTTACATACTTCGATCATAGTTGGGTTTTTTTTGGTTTTTTTTTTTTTTTGGGGGGGGGGGGGGGGGGGTCCGTTGGTGAGTCCAAGCATGCGTCGGGCACCTTTGGCTATGGGCGTATACTTGTAATTGAGTTTTCAAACAGTTTGGACCTACATTAAACACGGGCGTATTGGAGAATGCGTTTTCTGGATCCAGATTAGACATTGGCGTATTGGAGAATAAGTTTTCTGGATCCACATTAGACATGGACATATTGGAGAATGCGTTTTCTGGATCCACGTGAGACATGGTCGTATTGGAGAATGCGTTTTCTGGATCCACGTGAGACATGGTCGTATTGGAGAATGCGTTTTCTGGATCCACGTGAGACATGGTCGTATTGGAGAATGCGTTTTCTGGATCCACGTGAGACATTGAGTAGATTCCAAACTGTTTGATACTGTACTGTGGTTGCATGTTTTTGGACAAACAATTTGAATATACCTGGTAAATTTGAAAAAAGAAGTTTACAAACAAATATTGGCTCAGCATGCTAAAGGTCAAATTTCCGCAAGATTTAAGATTTAAAAAGGTTTGCACTGGCAGAAACTGTAGAATCATATCTATAGTATTTCATAAGAAAACAGAGCAGACCCTGATCACACGGCCCCTACTGGAGCCATTTGATCTGGGTCTAATTTGTTTCCAAAGGTATAGAAAGGCGTATTTATGAAGTAAAGGGTTAAGGATAATATAGTTTGGAAAATAAATACAAGGGTGATTGATCAGTCGTCGTGCTTGTGATTTAAAGGACACTACAGTGTGTAAGTGTAGATACTTGTGATTTAAGGATGATACGGTTTGAAAAATAAATAATTGTGATTTAAGAATAATACCAATTTAAAGTGTAAAATTAAGGATAGTACAGTTTTCTAATGTAAATACTCATGATTTAAGGATATGGAAGGTTGAAAGCGAAAATAATTATGGTTTAAGGAAAAGCCATCTTGGTAGCATAAATTAAATACTGGTGACGGCGATTTAAGGATAATGCAGTTTGGAAGCAGAATGTCTAGGACACGCGTCGAGGTTCAACAGTTCAGCGAGAGACACCTGCAACTAATTCAAATAGCGGTAGCAGAACACTGGTGCATTTCATTGTTACCTCTCTCCATGCAGCAACTCACTTAACCCGTTACCAAAGTAGTACCTGAGTAGACCCAGACCAAACGGTTCCTATAGGAGCAGCTTGGTCAGGGATTGCTCTGTTTGCCAATGGAAAAACAATTCCTGTTGTCATATGTCATTATAAAAAACCCACCAAATCCAGCTAATAGCCACTCATCTTGATCCAAAATGTTTGCATAGGTAAACAAAGTTTCGCCGCTAGCGTGTAAATAGTTAGAGATGTAGAACTTGCATATAGTGAATAAGAGTATGTGGCTGCTTAATGCAGATGGAAGTAATACAAAAACTCCTTTGAAGAGCTTTCTGTATAGCCTTCATCCTGCATTAAGCTATAACCTGTCTTAAGGCTCCACAATTATAATATTCTCATTGTGGGTGGTCTCTGGAGACAGGTTTTACTGTATATCTAAAAATATATACACCCGTAATGTCTACTTTTGGAGGACAGACAGTAAGGCAAAGATTGGTAATTTAACTCCGCGAATATCCGTGACAGACTTCGTCCATTATGATCGTTGATTATCTAATCATTTTATATATTATAAACGAATAAATTGCTATGACAAATATGTATGAAATTAGAAATATTATATAAGTCATTATACAGAACAGACCCTGAGCAGACATCGCTTACATAAGATAAATGATATGGATCTACTTTGTTTGCAAATGTGTCAAAAGACATCTAGATATGGAGTAAAGTGTTATTTAAATACATCCACAGTTTCTGTGAACCAGACAAAAGTTAACAGAATGTTCAATATTAACATAATGTTCGATATTGGGTAGAACCAAAAGATCTAATAGTTTCATAGTAAGAGTTAAGTCACAATTTCTATTTCTGTTCATTCAAATAACCAATTTATACAATGTTATAACAATGTATGTCTATGAGCTCTGTGCCATAGGGGCCTATACCGCCCATTGGCAGTCTATATACTATATAATAACTTTGTATATAGTATATATAGACTCTCAGGGAGCGGTACAGACCCCCTATACCCTGTAAGTATACCCTATACTCTCTCTCAATTACTTGAGTAATTATCACAATATGATAAGTTTCACAATCACCGAAAGCAATGGCGAACGCGAAACTTGTTCGAATGTTATGGAATGAAAAAGGCATAAAGTTGAAAACTTGGCCATACATTTTGCAAAAGGTTAACAGTTTTAGAAAGAAGAAGCAAACTTGAAGCAATATTTAAATCCTTAATATTAATTGGGTTAAAGTTTTAACGAAATATTAGTGTGTCATAGGTATTCGCGATAGGCATATGCCTACTGTAGTGCACGGTCGTCACAATGAATTATGAACCTCGACAGAAAAAAATGTATGAACACTAGATATATAGACAAAGGGGTCGAACTTCCTATTTACGAATTTTACCACCCTCCCAAGTTATGCCTCTGCATCTGCTGCAAATTGATGGAGCATATCATCACAAGTCATATCATGAAATTTGCAGACTCAAATAACATTCTTTACCCTTTGCAACATGGCTTCAGAAGCAAAAGATCTTGTGAAACTCAGCTAATCGAATTCATTGATGAAGTAACCACCAACATGTCAGCAGGTAAACAAACCGACATACTCATCATGGACTTCTCGAAGGCATTCGATAAAGTGAATCATAGTCTCCTGATACACAAGCTTGATCACTATGGAATTCGCGGAAAAACCAGTCAGTGGATTCAAAACTTTCTATCTGACAGATCCCAAGCAGTAGTCATTGAGGGTGAAAAATCCAGTTACATTAAAGTAGACTCTGGGGTTCCGCAAGGCTCTGTGCTAGGGCCAGCTCTGTTTCTTCTCTACATAAATGACATCCCACAGGGTCTCAAGTCAACTGTAGGATTATTTGCTGATGACACCATAGCATACCTTACAGTAACATCTAAAACAGATTCACAAGTTCTTCAGACAGACCTAGACAGTCTCGGAACATGGGAAGGAAAATGGAATTTCACCCGGAAAAATGTAATGTCCTAACTGTCAGCAAGAAAATTAACCCTATAAAGTTAAACTGCAAACCGAAAAGCTCCTAGTTGAAACGGTTCTCAGATGCCACGAAGGAGAATCTCGAGAAACACGGTAATTTTGACAGGTCAGATACAACCTCGCAACCACCCACTTACAGACTAAACAGGCTATTTGAACGCTTGCCAGCGCTGAATCAGGGCTGCATACAATAGCTAGTAAGCAACTATGACACTTACTGCAAAAAACGCGTTCGATTAACTTCTAAGAGGTATAATTTGGACCTTCAAACGAATATTTTCCAGTTTATTCAAATTCCACACCATATGTGTATCACTTGACTAATACTGCAATGACAAATTTCATTGGTCGAAACTGGGCCCTCGTCCAATCAGCTTGCAGCTTTCATTACTGGTCACTTGACGTAAAATGGATGCTGAAAGCTAAAACAAATGGTTTGGAGACAATTTCATCACAGTGCACATTAAGTTAATCGAACGCAGTTTTCGCAGTAAGTATCACAGTTGCTTACTAGCTATTGCATACAGCCCTGATTCTGCGCTGGCAAACGTTCAAATAGCCGTTTTAGTCTGTAAGCGGGTGGTTGCGAGGTCGTATCCGACCTGTCAAAATTACCGTGTTTCTCGAGATTCTCCGGTGTGGCTTCTGAGAACCATTTCAACTAGGAGCTTTTCACTTTGCAGTTACATAGATTATACATTAGACTACTTATTGGCAAAAAGCTTTACCTGATATACCGTTTGATTGAATGTCAACAGAGGCATGACTCGGGAGAGGGGTAAAATTCGTAAATAGGAAGTTCGACCCCTTGTCTATATATCTAGTGTTCATACATTTTTTTTCTGTCGAGGTTCATAATTCATTGTGATGGTGCTGTAGTGTAGTAACTTATGAATGAGATACTTTTTAGCTCACCTGAGCCAAAGGCTCAAGGTGAGCTATTGTGACCGCCTGTCGTCTGTCCGTTCACTTTTATTTCAAATGACTTCTTCTCCTAAACCACTGGGAGGATTTCAACCAAATTTCACAGAAATGTACCTTAGGGTGTCCTCTATCAAGTTTGTTCAAATCATGACCCCCGGGCAAAAAATGGCCCCGCCCCACTACTTTTAAAGGTTTTTTTTTAAATCTTTAAAAATCTTCTTCCCTGAAACCACAATTCCTAGAGCTTTGATATTTGGTATATAGCATCATCTAATGGTCCTTGACCAAGTTTGTTCAAATGATGACCCCCGGGCCAAAAATGGCCCTGCCCCAGGGCTTGTAATTTTTACATAGACTTATATAGGAAACCCTTTAAAAATGTTTTTCTCTGAAACCACATAATCTAGAGCTAAGATATTTGGTATGAAGTATCACCTAATATACCTCTACCAATTTTGTTCAAATAATGGCCCCTGGGCCAAAAATGGTCCTACCCTGGGGCTTTAAACTTCTTAATATCAGAAACAACACTTAAAAAGTTTCCCTTAGCAATTTACTCACAGTTATTTCCCTTGTCTCATCAGATAGCCATTAAGGGACAAGGAGAGATAACTGCACTGGACTTCTAGTACCTCCAGAATAGTTATTCTATTTATAACTATTCATCATGAATATGGAAGGTGGATCAGTGTAGCCGTCTTAGAAGGCATAGAAACAGATCTATCAAATTCCATGATCAAACAGAGCAGACCCTGATCCTATAGAAGCCATCTTATCTGGGTCTACTCTGTTTGCAGATGCATGAAAACAAGTTTATATGAGGGAAAATAAGGGTTAAATAGACTCTTCTACAGTTAAAAGGTTACAGCACTGGACAGTAGTGCTCTTAGAGCAACTGTTAATCTCTCCAGGTCAATGCTACTCTCAACTCTTTGCACGTTAGCGGCAAAGCTGTGATTACCTATGCAAACAGTTTGGATCCAGATGAGAGGCCACATAATGCCGCGTCTCATCAGGATCCAAACTGTTTGTCATCTTGACCATATTTTTGCAAAAAAATGATAGTTTATTTTAAGAATTGAAGCAGACGACAATTGTTGCAGAGGAAAAATTACTTAGCAAAGGGCATTTTGAAAGGAATGTTGACCCATTAACCCCATGACGACTTGTGGTGCCAAACTGGGAATTTCACAGCTGGATGTTATCATATGTTATGTGGTTTCTGCAGTTAATTTATGTGATTTGAAAAAAAAGTATTTAATATCATAATGGTCATTTATTTTAATAAATTTTATCATGCGAGGCATGTAATATAGTCTTTATTAATTGCATTTAGTTGAAGTTTAGGTGTTTAATAAAGACTTTTCTCATTGCTATTAATTGAATTTATTTTAATTTGATTTTGAAAACAAATAATGTCTTAAGTTAATCAAAATTATTGTCATTTAATAATTAATGTTACTCAAAAAATGAGTAACTCTTCTCAATTTCAATTGTTAAAAAAAACTAATGACCCGTTTAATTGACTGATTATCAGATATTCATACCTCGAGCTGGAATTATTTCTAAACACCTATTAACCCTTTCCCAGTTTGCTTTGACAAAAACTGATCTGGGTCTACTCTGTTTTCTAATGAGTAAAAACATGTTATTTCCATGAAGAGAAGTTTAAGCTTTGATAAAAACTTTAATTTTTAATCCTTAAAAACACATTATTTCTATAAAGAGTTTTTGCTTTGACAAAAACTGTAGAATCAGATCTATGTGTCAAAAACAAACATAGCAGACCCTGATCAGGCGGCTTCTATAGGAGCTTATCTAGGTCTACTCTGTTTGCTAATGCGTAAAACAGGTTTATATGAGTGAGGGAAAGGGTTAAAAGATTTTTAAAGATATTATTTTTATTGGTCATTACACTATTGGTCAGCTGGATACTGTGTATAGGGGGAGGGGGGGGGGGGGTCACTTATATAAGGAGCTTTGAAATGCTCTTTCAAAGAGATCTGTAATGTTGTCTGCTTCAGATTTGTCATTTGAATTTCTAAAAGATCAGTTTTAGGCATTTTGACCTAAGTTGTAAACAATTTAGATCTTGGTCAGACAGTTACCTGGTATTAGATCTAAATCCAGACTGTGTGTCAATCTTAGTTCAAGCTGATTCATCAGTGAAAGGGTGAAAGCAGTGTCATCTGCTAGAAATGTTGTCTAACTCTGTCAATGTTACTGTAACTCAGGTGAGCGATATAGGGCCAATGGCCCTCTTGTTTAATGATGGTAGCGCAATTAGTCATAATGACTAATCTACCTTCAGGCCTTCAACCAAAAGCATTTCATATAAAACACAGACAGTAACACGTATGTCTATAAACAATAAACTGATCAAAGCAATACATCAAATTTGCAGAAATTAACTCTTTTTACATGAAGTAATTTTGTGTCTAAAATAATCATAAGACGTTTGCTTCAGTTCTTCAAGGACACACATTTGGATACTGATGAAACTCTGAGTAACTTGTTGTCTAATCTTGATTTTGCATGTTATCTTGGTTTTGCAACTAGTATCCAGAGATAACCATTTACTCCATGAATATTCATGCAAGAGTAATGCGAGGGCTTGGTGCAAAACTATTCTAACTCCTTCACTAAAGTGAAGGAGTTAGAATAGTTTTCCACCAATCCCTCGAATGTCTTTATGAATATTAATTCACTGAAATTTGATAACGACCCTGGGATAAAAATAGTTTTTTATTGTGACAGAAACAAGAGAATCCTATCTTTATAGTATCAAAGACAAACACTGAAACAGGTCACACAACTCCCTATTTATACTTTAGTAGTCCACTTAAAATGGCATTTGGTAAGAATATTACCCTGTTGACCCTTTATATAAATATTGCTAAAGCCATACTGATACCAGAGTCTCAGAGAAGTAAGGGGGCTTAATTTTCTTATATGACTATCGGTCGGTCGGGCGGTCTGTCTGCAAAATCTTGTACAGCGAACTCCTCCTTCAGTTTCAACCCGATTCACTTGACACTTGGCATAATTGTTAATCAGGAGTAGTAGATGTGCAAGACACAAATTTCAGGTCTCTGTGACCTTGACCTTTGTCCTTGAAATTGGCAGGCAAAAGCTTGTACTTTGAACTCCTCCTTCACTTTCAACCTGATTCACTTGATACTTGGCATAAATGTTACTCAGGAGTAGTAGATGTGCAAGACACAAATTTCAGGTCTCTGTGACCTTGACCTTGACCTTTGGCCTTGAAATTGGTCTTGAAATTGGCAGGCAAAATCTTGTACTTTGAACTCCTCCTTCACTTTCAACCTGATTCTCTTGATACTTAGCATAAATGTTACTCAGGAGTAATAGATGTGCAAGACACGAATTTCAGGTCTCCGTGACCTTGACCTTGACCTTTGTCCTTGAAATTGGTCTTGAAATTGGCAGACAAAAGCTTGTACTTTGAACTCCTCCTTCAATTTCAACCTGATTCACTTGATACTTGGCATAAATGTTACTCAGGAGTAGTAGATGTGCAAGACACAAATTTCAGGTCTCTATGACCTTGACCTTGACCTTTGTCCTTGAAATTGGTCTTGAAATTGGCAGGCAAAATCTTGTACTTTGAACTCCTCCTTCACTTTCAACCTGATTCACTTGATACTTGGCATAAATGTTAATCAGGAGTAGTAGATATGCAAGACACAAATTTCAGGTCTCTGTGACCTTGACCTTTGGCCTTGAAATTGGTCTTGAAATTGGCAGGCAAAAGCTTGTACTTTGAACTCCTCCTTCACATTCAACCAGATTCACTTGATACTTGGCATAAATGTTACTCATGAGTAGTAGATGTGTAAGACACAAATTTCAGGTCTCTGTGACATTGACCTTGACCTTTGGCCTTGAAATTGGTCTTGAAATCGGCAGGCAAAATCTTGTACTTTGAACTCCTCCTTCACTTTCAACCTGATTCACTTGATACTTGGCATAAATGTTACTCAGGAGTAGTAGATGTGCAAGACACAAATTTCAGGTCTCTGTGACCTTGACCTTTGGCCTTGAAATTGGTCTTGGGAGTAGTAGATGTGCAAGACACAAATTTCAGGTCTCTGTGACCTTGACCTTGACCTTTGGCCTTGAAATTGGTCTTGAAATTGGTCTTGAAATTGGCATGCAAAAGCTTGTACTTTGAACTCCTCCTTCACATTCAACCTGATTCACTTGATACTTGGCATAAATGTTACTCAGGAGTAGTAGATGTGCAAGACACAAATTTCAGGTCTCTGTGACCTTGACCTTGACCTTGACCTTTGGTCTTGAAATTGGTCTTGAAATTGGCAGGCAAAATCTTGTACTTAAAATAAACTATCAATTTCAACCTGATTCACTCGATACTTGGCATAAATGTTACTCAGGAGTAGTAGATATGCAAGACACAAATTTAAAATCTCTGTGACCTTGACCTTTGGCCTTGAAATTGGTCTTGAAATTGGCAAGCAAAATCTTGTACGGCAAACTCCTCCTTCACTTTCAACCTGATTCATTTGATACTTGGCATAAATGTTACTCAGGAGTAGTATATGTGCAAGACACAAATTTCAGGTCTCTGTGACCTTGACCTTGACCGTTGGCCTTGAAATTGGTCTTAAAATTGGCAGGCAAAATCTTGTACTTTGAACTCCTCCTTCACTTTCAACCTGATTCACTTGATACTTGGCATAAATGTTACTCAGGAGTAGTAGATGTGCAAGACACAAATTTAAAATCTCTGTGACCTTGACCTTTGTCCTTGAAATTGGTCTTAAAATTGTCAGGCAAAATCTTGTACGGCGAACTCCTCCTTCACTTTCAACCTGATTTACTTGATACTTGGCTTAAATGTTACTCAGGAGTAGTAGATGTGCAAGACACAAATTTCAGGTCTCTGTGACCTTGACCTTGACATTTGGCCTTGAAATTGGCAGGCAAAATCTTGTACTTTGAACTCCTCCTTCAATTTCAACCTGATTCACTTGATACTTGGCATAAATTACAGAATTTTCTCTATTTGAACTTTGGGTATTTTTGTTATTTGGTCCTGTTACATGTTCAAAACTTGGATTTGCAATCAAGGCTGCCGTGTGGGGGTATTCATCACCTTTAGTGATAGTTCTAGTTTAATCAGTAGAGACAGAGACTTTCAGGGATGTCAAGGTTATCATTCAAGGTCAAAGGCCAGATATATAGGTCAAATCATTTACTTTTGAACCAATAGAGATAGAGACTTGGTATTTGGCATGCATGTGTATCTCATGAAGCTTCACATTTTTAAGGGGTGACATGTCAATGTCAAGGTCATCCTTAAAGGACAAATGTATAGGTCAACCTTTACCTTTGCCATACTCTTTGATTTAGTACAGATAGAGACTTGATATTTGTCATTCATGTGTATCTCATGGAGCATGTATTGCGCGATGACATGACATGTCATGGTTAACATCGTCCTTCAAGGTCAAAGCTCATATATAGGTCAAATCACCAACTTCATATTTGGCATGCCTATGTATCTCATGGAGCCGCATATATTGACCTGTGGGGGGCATAGTGTAGTGTTTCACAAACATGATTTACATCTTGTTTTAAAACTGTTAAAACTTTGTCAGCCATTTGTTATTGAATCACTTTAGTAAGAAACTTGTAAGAACTATACTGTTGGTGGTGGTTACAGGGTTGTGATGGGGATGGATAGGTGTATGTGTTGTTATCAATCATCTTCAGCCATAGCTCTAGTTATTGAATGTTGTATTCTTATCTCTGTCCAGAGATTTTGATTCCTATATTTTTGTAATTAGCCCTTTCCTTCATATAAACGCCTTTTCACACATTTTGCAATGAGAGTTGACCGAGATCAGACGGCTCCTATTGGAGCCGTCTGATCAGGATCTGCTCTGTTTGCTTATGGTGTAATATAGATCTGATTCTACAGTTTCTGAGCAAAAGTGTCGTGTTTACATGTATATGCCATTATAAAAATCTAATTAATATTATGATGTCAGTATATCTTACATGAATATAGAACATGTAAAGGATTAAGTATATGCATACACAAACATATAATTTCAGAGACTCTTGCACAACACAGTTGGTTTGCAGTGTATCACAGAAAGAGGACCCTATGTAACTGGTCGTCTGAGTGAAGAGGAGAAAGAGAAAGTAGCTGCAGATGGCCAGGCACTTCTTAATTTTTTCAACTACTGCGATTATGTGACTTTAAAGAAGCTAATAGGACGTTCTTATACCTTTCGGTCTATTGTACCAGATGACCTGATGCGGAGAGGAATTGTATCAAAAAGATTCAGAGACTTACAGGACCTCATAAAATATGTTCCATCCCTCAAGAAACCCCATCGCCTAGTGCAAGCTGCAAAAGAAACAGTAAATCTTAAAGAAGATGAGGAAAATGACTTGGGAATAAGACATCTTGTTCCTCCACTTACCTATGAGGAAATGAAGGTATTAGTGTCCTCGCTACATTTAGCATAACGTCTTATTTATTGCATGTTGAAATTAATGAAATTCACCAGCCTTCTTAAAGTGTTGGTACATACGAGTCGAATCTCCCATTAAGTTTTCTGTATAATCTGATTCTGCATTAACACATTGGAGCCTTTTGACACCTCAGGAAAAATCAGAAGTGACATGTTTATATAAGTATAAATCATACAGACTATAAGAACACAGCATGCAAAGAGTTAACAATTACCCTGTTCTGTGTTTATTCCAAATTTCAATACCAACTGACTATACACGGACAAAAGAGCTATAATGAAATATGGAATATGGAACATTGTGGCCATTTTAGAAAGTAAAGAAACGGATCTATCAAATTCCATTAGCAAACAGAGCAGACCCAGATCAGACGGGTCCTTGCAAAACTAGATCAAGATCAAAGGGTTCTAGTAGGCATCTTCTAATTAGGGTCTGCTTTGTTTGCTGATGAAATAATATACATATGATTTTACAGTTTATGCCATTTTTTACTAAATAACCCTTTCCCTATTCAATACATGTATTCATGTACACGTAATAAATAATTACATGATCAATATTTATAAGCTCAATTTCTATAATATAAACTTTCCAAGGCAGTTGTTTGCATTGACAAAAATTGTAGAATCAGGGTCCATGCTTATAAAGCTTTTTAGTTGAGTCTGAGTTCGTTCTCAAGCTTTTGATTGGTCAGATTTGAGTTCTCTAGTTTTTGATTGGTCAGATTTGAGCCAAAGGCTCAAATCTGACCAATCAAAAACTTGAGAACGAACTCAGACTCAACTAAAAGTTTTATAAGCATGGACCCAGATCTATATAATGTCAAAAGCAAACAGCAGACCTGATCAGATGGCTCCTATAGGAGCTGTCTAATCTGGGTTTATTCTGTTTGCAAATGAAATGCTTGAAAGTGCGTTTATATACATCAAAGGGGCCGCGTGGGTCAGTGGTAGAGCGTCCGCCTGCGGTACGGAAGGTCGTGGGTTCGATCCCCGGCCGCGACAGACCAAAAGTCGTTAAAAGTTGGTACTAGTAGCTCCCTTGTCTACGCTCGACATTAAAGGTGTAGTTCTAGGACTGGTCGGCCCGGTGTCAGGATAATGTGACTGGGTGGGGTGCCCTTGCCATGTACCTGCGGCAGGGGTATTCCAGTGAGGCAGCACTATAACTTGTCTCATGCGGGTGCCGTCTGCAAATAACTGAAATACTGTTGGTCGGACGTAAAACCCAACTCACTCAATCACTCAAAGGGCTCTAGTAAGTGTCTTCTAATTAGGGTCTGCTTTGTTTGCTGATCAAATAATATACATTGCAAAATATATGTCAGGTAAAGACTGGATGTACTTTAACTACAGGTCTATTTTACATTGCCAGGATGTTGACCAAGTAACAGCTGTGGAAGTGTTCCAGAATGAAATAGCCTGGGCTGTGGAGACTAGAGACAGAGCTGTTATCACAACTGGACATACTATCCTGTTCCCTAAATTTAAATACACATACGAACATATCTCATATCAGGAAAGGGTGAGCTTTTGAGATTTTTATATGCCCATTTGAAAAAACAGAATGGCGCTGTCCGACTGTCTGTCCGTTTGTCCGTCTGTAACATCTCTAACTCAAGTTTAGCTTGGTGGATCCTTCTCAGATTTCACCAAAATGTTTATCTGGACATGCTACAGTAGCATTGGTGTGTCTCAGTAGGTATATTCAAAGTCAAGGCTGCAAAAGCAAAAATTTTAACCTCAAATTGTCTGAACTCAAGTTCTGCTTGGTAGATCTGTCTCAGATTTTATCACAATGTTTATATGGACATGCTACAGAGCATGAGTGTGTCCCGGTATATATATCCAGGGTCAAGGTCGCATGATTGCACTTGGAATTTGCATTTAGCAAATATGTTAACTTCAAATTGTCTGTCTGTAACATCTCTAACTCAAATTCTGCTTGGTGGATCCTTCTCAGATCTCACCACAATGTTTATCTGGACATGCTACAGTAGCTTGTGTGTGTCCCGGTATGTATATTCAAGGTCAAGGTTGCACAATTGGACTTAGAATTTTTGTTTAGCATTTGCGTTCAGCAAATATGTTAACCTCAATTTATGTTGAACAAGGCCTTGACGGGCGTATATTGTGCCCCATGTTGTGTTTAGGGGTTTAGGCAACTTTTGAACCTTTATGTAAGAATTAAGTTTAATTCTGGTCACCAGGTCACTAGGTTTGCAATATGGTTAGTGCATTGAACAAAGGAGAGAGGGTTATTTTTGGAAATGCTGAACAGAGGGCTAGTGGAGATTGTCAGTCATCGGTTTAGCCAAGACCTGTCATCATGTAGCCACATAAATTGTAATTACTTTAGCCCAAGCGGCTAGTAAGGGATGCTAGCACTGATCAGTGGAGGTGCTATACTTTAGCATGCTGCTCCCCATATTTGGAGCTAGCTTTGATACGGTTTAGCTATGCAAATTAGTTTAGCCTACGTAGCATTTCTTTGTTTAGTATCTTATATAAACCAGGGCTCCTTTGTTCACGAGGGAGAAATTCAAAATTTAGTTACTGAGAATAGGGGGAACTTGGATGTTAGATCACTTTTAGGCCTTTTCGGAAAGCAAAGAAGTTCACAGAAGTAAACTTTAGTATTGTGTAGAAATTAGAAATTAAATGTTGTGAAGAAGAAATCAGACTTGAGTTTAAATTACATATATACAATGTTATGCTAGCTTGCTGTTTTATTTGATGTATATTATAATAAATCTTTTGACTTTGAAATATTACATGCTATAGGTAGATGTTTAACCTTCTTGAAATTGTTACATAATGCTGCCTAGTAAAAATTATATCATGATAATATTTATATATTTGCCATCTTAATTCTTTCCCTCATATATACATGTACACCTTTTTGCGCACTTGACTCTATACAGTTATTGTCAAACCAAAAAATTCCCTTGAAAGTGTAATATAACTTGCCACAAATGTTCAGCAGGCAGAGACGATGTGTCGCGTTCAACTCCCTGGTCAATGGGTCAAAGGTCAAGGTCACAGGGTACAATTACTTTGTCACAAATTTCGTGTCCGGTCTGTAACTTCTTCATCTATCAATGGATTTCAATATAACTTGCCACAAATGTTCACCACACAAAGACGATGTGTCGCGTTCAACTCCCAGGTCCATGGGTCAAAGGTCAAGGTCACAGGGTACAAT
The DNA here is from genome assembly GCA_963576725.1 of Azorinus chamasolen. Taxonomy (NCBI): domain Eukaryota; kingdom Metazoa; phylum Mollusca; class Bivalvia; order Cardiida; family Solecurtidae; genus Azorinus; species Azorinus chamasolen. The sequence goes on along the minus strand of OY755236.1, from coordinate 70,812,633 downwards.
TACTTTGTCACAAATTTCGTGTCCGGTCTGTAACTTCTTCATCTATCAATGGATTTCAATATAACTTGCCACAAATGTTCACCACACAAAGACGATGTGTCGCGTTCAACTCCCAGGTCCATGGGTCAAAGGTCAAGGTCACAGGGTACAATTACTTTGTAACAAATTTCGTGTCCGGCCTGTAACTTCTTTACCTATCAATGGATTTCAATATAACTTGCCACAAATGTTCACCACACAAAGACGATGTGTCGCGTTCAACTCCCTGGTCCATGGGTCAAAGGTCAAGGTCACAGGGTACAATTACTTTGTCACAAATTTCGTATCCGGTCTGTAACTTCTTCATCTATCAATGGATTTCAATATAACTTGCCACAAATGTTCACCACACAAAGACGATGTGTCGCGTTCAACTCCCAGGTCCATGGGTCAAAGGTCAAGGTCACAGGGTACAATTACTTTGTCACAAATTTCGTGTCCGGTCTGTAACTTCCTCATCTATCAATGGATTTCAATATAACTTGGCACAAATGTTCACCAAACAAAGACGATGTGTCGCTTTCAACTCCCAGGTCCATAGGTCAAGGTCACAGGGTACAATTACTTTGTCACAAATTCCGTGTCCGGTCTGTAACTTCTTTATCTATCAATGAATTTCAATATGATTTGGCACAAATGTTCACCAGACAAAGATGATGTGTCGCTTTCAACTCCCTGGTCCATGGGTCAAAGGTCAAGGTCACAGGGTACAATTACTTTGTCACAAATTTCGTGTCCGGTCTGTAACATCTTTATCTATCAATGGATTTCAATATAACTTGGCACAGATGTTCACCAGACAAAGACGATGTGTTGCGTTTTGCTCCCTGGTCCATATGTCAAAGGTCAAGGTCACAGGGTACAATTACTTTGTCACAAATTTCGTGTCCGGTCTGTAACATCTTTATCTATCAATGGATTTCAATATAACTTGGCACAGATGTTCACCAGACAAAGACGATGTGTTGTGTTCAGCTCCCTGGTCCATATGTCAAAGGTCAAGGTCACAGGGTACAATTACTTGTTTATCTGTGAATGGATTTCAAAGGAACCTGGCACAAATGTTCACCACACAAAGACGATGTGTCAACTCCCTGGTCCATGGGTCAAAGGTCAAGGTCACAGGGTACACTTTTTGGGGACATTTGTCACGTGACTGTGACATCTCTTGTTTTATACTTGAATGCTGAACAGGGAAAGGGTTAATCAAGATTATTAACCATTTACTCCATGAATATTCATGTAAGAAATAACAACATCATGTATATTGATTACTGGTATATTAATTGTTATAATAACACATGGACACAGGAAATTTTGGCATGCATGGCAAAAACTATAGAATGATATCTGTATTATTTCATAAGCAAACAGAGCAGAACCTGATCAGATGGCTCATATAGTAGTCGTCTAATGTGTGTTATCTTAATTACTTACCTTTAACCCGTTATTCTTTAGATATGCCTTTTAATGCCTTTGCAAACAGAGTAGAACTAAATTAGATGGCTCCTGTGAGCCATCTGACCAAGGTATGCTCTGTTTGCTATTTGAATTACATAGATCTCATTCAACAGCATTTACCATAGCCAAAACTTTCCTTATTCGTAACCCCATTATAAAATAAATTATTCAGCTAATTATTATTAGAAATATTTATAAAGCTAATTAATATTCATAAAATCATTATTTCACACATGAATATCCATGAGGTAAAGGATTTAATTGTAAAATATTATAAAATAATATAATTCTTTAAGAATTATAAAATAAAAATCAGTATAAAAAATAAAAAAATATAAAATAATAAGTTTTGTCTGCCAAAATGTTGTCTGCTGCAGTTCTCATATAAGGGTATGTATCCATTGTATTAAAAATGTCTCCTTCTTCAATATCTTTTCAAAAATGTATCAGAGTATCAGTCAGTTCGGACCCTGATAAAGTGCAAAGTTGTTTATCATCAACATGTGAATTGATTGAAATGATGTCACGATTTCAACCACAGTATTGAAAGTTCTATCCCTTTGAATGCGGAAACAAGTGTACAGTAAAATGCCTCTAAACCAAATGTTCAGTTTTATGGTATAAATATCGCAATCGTAACTACTCGCTGTATTTCATTAAATATAGCTGAGGTGTTCTGAGTGTAAATATTGGTCTTGGAGACAGATGGCAGCTTAAGGTGGCGAGATAGTTTAGCCCCAGATATCGAAAAATCATATTCAAAAATACCTAGAGCCATTTTTTCTGAGCCTAGTTGGTTAGTTATATTAATTTATTTGATCATTTATCAGAAAAATCGATAATTCTATCAAAACCGACATTTTAATCTATTTAAATGTGCCAGTTTGATTTTTTTCAAACAGCAATTACAATGTTATCTTTTGGACTGAACTTATTTTAATTGGCCAATATGTGAATCATTAGCATGTCCAGGGATCCGTGTCACAGATTTTTGATAAAAACTCTCCGTTTGGGAGTTATGCAATATTTTAGTTTTAAGACCCCTAAAATTCTGCCTCCCGCTACGTTTCTTTTGATTTTACACAATCGAAGCAAGATATCCCTGGCTAAGGCAATGCTCTTTGATATGCTGCAAACCGCGTATAATTCGGACACATATTACAGAAGTTATGATTGTTTGAAAAAGCCGACTGCTTTAAATTTGCATCTGTCAAAAACATGAAAAGGAAGAGAAAGACCCCCATTGTGTTGCGTAATCTTATAATTATCTATAGCTTTCAATCAAATTTACATCCAACGGAGAGCTTATAATATGTGTGACACTAAGCTCCTCCTCCTTTCTTCCATCCGATCAATTAAAAAAGCAGATTTAATTGCCGGTTTCCCATAGATCACCCATCAGAAAGCTTATCTAGTCATGTGGCCTACATAGTTTGAGGCTACCGAGAGGGAAATGCGGATAAATAGCTGCCTATTGCTTTATCACATATGTTCCCTAATTATCAGTTACCCCCTAGGTGCCCCTGATAAGCCTTCCTCGTAAATGGCTGACTGGCTAAGCCAGAGAAAAGCTCGATGGTAATAAAGTAAAAGGGGTTTATACGGCTTTTGTGGTATATTTTATGGTATTTAGTTAATGCAATGGATAAAAGAGACTAGTGTCTATTCATTAATGCAAAGATATAAAAAATGATTATTTTGTGTTTCTAACATACTGTGGCACCTTAATGCAGGGTGAAAGTCATGCAGAAAGCTCCTTTAGGAGCTTGCTGCATGACTTTAACCAAGCATTAAGCAGCCACCTGCCTAAATTTAAAAAAAATCTCTATTAGTTTTCCGGTTTAGAGAGGTTTTACAGTACTGGCATTTGCAAATAGCTTCAAGAGGAACCCTCTGATCAGAATCTGCACTGTTTGCAATTCAAAATCACATCTTTCACTTGATGCTCACTAAGTAATTGTCATATGCTACTAATTTTCCATGTGAATTTTAAAACCATGATGAGAATGTCAAACAGTTTTGATCCTAATGAGATGTCAAGTTATTCAAAGTCTTGTCCAGTTCCAAACTGTTTGCATAGATTATCACAAATATGCCACTAGCATACAGAGTTAACCCATTACTCCATGAATATTCAAGTTAGAGATAATCCCATCAGGAATATTAATTAGATTGTTCTTTAAAATTGCACATGGAAGTTTTAGTCATGGCAGAAACTGCAGAATCTTATCTATATTATATCATAAGCAAGCAGAGCAGACCCTGATCAGATGGCTCCTATAGTAGCCATCTGATCTGGGTCTACTCTATTTGCAAAGACACAGAAAGGTGTATTTATGTACAGTCAAAGGCGTAAAAAGGTGTACAAATGTACAGTCGTCTGAGCGGTCCTTCAGACTGAAAGTAGACTATAACTAGGTACTACCGATATGTATGCCATGTAGTCAAGAAAAATAATGTGGCCTGTGCACAAAACTGTGTTTATTAATAGATGAGATCTGTAGAAAGTTTTCTTTGTTTGTGTTTTGTGCCTTTCACTTTATTAAGTTTTACATTGTTGTGTTTTCAGCTGAGTAAGGTTATCAGTAGAATTCCGGAGAGTCCACTTTACCTTATGTGCCCTCCAAACCCTGGAAGGGGAGATAAATATGTACAGCATCAGTCCATAATGCTTACTCTTGCTGTGCTAATGCTGAACCTGAAAGCTGTGTCTAAGGATTTGAGTGATAGTCTTGATGCTGTAGAAGGAGACATCCCCAACAAAGTCCACATGATGAAGCTGTATGCTGTTCAGGAGTTTTATGATATTAAATTTAAAGAGGAGCTGCTCAATCATGCTTGGGATTTCAATCACTGGAGTTACGCAACAACACGACCTTTTTCAGGAATGCAGTGGAATAAAATAACAGAGGACACCCTTACAAAGGCAGTTGGTCGAAAGCAGATGACCAAGTGTGTCATGGTAGCAGACATGTTTTTTAAATGTCTTCATAAGTCTGTGGACAACTTTCCAAGAATGTATAGTGAGAGGTAGCAATGCATGCAGATTGCAAAATCTCTATGAAAAAAGTTAATATTTGGTTGTATCGGTCACCAGTTCAAAAGCGAGCTTTGTTTCAATTTTTGTCAAGCTTGCTTGCAGTAGGTTTGACATAGTTGCCACAATGGCGGTTGAGTGTAAATAAATCAATATGTCCAATTCTCTGCAATCCATAACTTTATTTTGCATTGACAGATTTCAGTTGAATTTGACATACGTTTACCCCTTTCAATGCTGAATTTTTAGAGCAAATTTAAATAGCCCATCAGTGTTATAGGTTATAGGTTCACTCTGTATAAAATGCTTAAACTTGCTAGATGATTTTGAATGAGAAACAGTGCAAACCCTGATCTGATCTGGGTCTACACTATATGCAAACGCCAGTGTGTGCATGTCCTGCATTCAAAGGGTTAAGTCATGAGTAGACAGGATTTCACGTTTAAGAACTACATGTATAACTCTAGCATCACCTGTCATTAATTTATCTCTCTTTTATTTTGTCACCTGCAGAGACCTGCACCCACCTGCCTTTTACACAAAATACTTGGATGTAAATTAGTGGCCGTTATAGAGAGGTTTTACTGCACCCAAATACTAGGAATGGGAACAAATACAAAATTTCTTATTTGAATATTTGGTCAAACTAGTATTCGAATATTTGGAAGAATTTGCGATCTTGTATCCAAAGTTCAAACATGTTCTTCTCTGGGTTTGAAAGATTGACACTCTTTTGTGTGGATATAATAAGTTATTTTTCGCTAGTTTTTCTACCGATGAAAATGTAAAAAAGAAGGTTTTATTATACCCCCCCTTTTGAAAAAATGGGGGTATATTGCTTTGCACATGTCGGTCGGTCGGTTGGTAGATCGATGGTTTCTGAATGATAACTAATAAACGACTTGGAATAGAATCTTCAAACTTGCTGTGGTGGTTGGTCATGACAAGTAGATGACCCCTATTGTTTTTTAGGTCACTAGGTCAAAGGTCAAGGTCACAATGACCTAAAATGGTGAAATAGTTTCTGATCAATAACTGCTCAAGGGTTTGGCTTGGGATCTTCAAACTTGCTGCGGTGGTTGGTCATGACCACTAGATGACCCCTATTGTTTTTGAGGTCACTAGGTCAAAGGTCAAGGTCACCATGACCTTAACTGGTTAAATGGTTTCCAATCAATAACTGCTCAAGGGTTTAGCTTGGAATCTTCAAACTTGCTGTTGTAGTTGGTCATGACCACTGGATGACCCCTATTGTTTTTGAGGTCACTAGGTTAAAGGTCAAGGTCACCATGACCTTAACTGATAAAATGGTTTCTGATCAATAACTGCTCAAGGGTTTGGCTTAGGTGGTTGGTCATGACAACTAGATGAGCCCTGTTGGTTTTGAGGTCACTAGGTCAAGGGTCAAGGTCACCATGACCTTAACTGGTGAAATCGTTTCCGATCAATAACTGCTCAAGGGTTTGGCTTAGGTGGTTGGTCATGACAACTAGATGAGCCCTGTTGTTTTTGAGGTCACTAGGTTAAGGGTCAAGGTCGCCATGACCTTAACTGGTAAAATCGTTTCGGATCAATAACTGCTCAAGGGTTTGGCTTAGGATCTTCAAACTTGCTGTGTTGGTTGGTCATGACCACTATGTGACCCCTATTGTTTTTTAGGTCACTAGGTCAAAGGTCAAGGTCACCATGACCTTAACTGGTTTAATGGTTTCAGATCAATAACTGCTCAAGGGTTTGGCTTAGAATCTTCAAACTTGCTGTTGTAGTTGGTCATGACCACTGAATGACCCCTACTGTTTTTGAGGTCACTAGGACAAAGGTCAAGGTCACCATGACCTTAACTGATAAAATGGTTTTTGATTAATAACTGCTCAAGGGTTTGGCTTAGGATCTTCAAATTTGCTTAGGTGGTTGGTCATGACAACTAGATTAGCCCTGCTGTTTTTTTAGGTCACTAGATCAAAGGTCAAGGTCACCATGACCTTAACTGGTGAAATGGTTTCCGATCAATAACTGCTCAATGGTTTGGCTTAGGATCTTCAAACTTGCTGTGGTGGTTGGTCATGACCACTAGATGACCCCTATTCCTTTTTAGGTCACTAAGTCAAAGGTCAAGGTCACCATGACCTTAACTGGTTTAACGGTTTCCGATCAATAACTGCTCAAGGGTTTTGGCTTAGAATCTTCAAACTTGCTGCAGTAGTTGGTCATGACCACTGGATGACCCCTATTGTTTTTGAGGTCACTAGGTCAAAGGTCAAGGTCACCATGACCATCAGGGGTCTGGGGGGTTATACATGTTTTACAAACATCTCTTGTTATACCCCCACAAACAGAGTTTGAGGGTGGTATACTGGAATCAGCCTGTCGGTTGGTCGGTCGTTTGACGTCGGTCGTTGGTCTGTCCGCAAAATCTTGTACTTTCAACTCCTCCTTCAGTTTCAACCCAATTCATTTGATACTTGGCATAAATGCAATTTTAATAGGTGTCGGCTGAGTGACGTCTTGGTCCGGGAGACTGAGAGGAATGTCGTCAAGTCGAGTTACAAAACACTCGCAGCAGCTTGTCGTTGGTCTGGTGAGAAAAACGACAGCCGCTTGTTCTTTGGATCAAACAGAGAAGCTACAGCAGGCAGAGATGTAACAGTGTCTATACTGTGCAGTCTAAAGTGACGTATCAACTCTTCGTTCACACTATCCTTCACCTTCTTTGCTACAACACTGTCCCCTGATCCCATTTCAGGCTCGAGTTCAACAGTCCACAGACAATCGGATAGATGTAACTGCACTGCACATCTTTCCCTGCAGAGATGAACGTTGTCACCTTGGCTAAGTCCTTCAGAACAGAAGTGGTCTCGGACATAGCATCCTACTCCCTTTCTGATGGCAGTAGATGAGTGTCGTTCTTCCTCGTCACCTTATTGTCCAACGTAATGTCTGTTACCACACGGCGTTGCTCACAAGATCGCTCCAGATTTCTGTTGTGTCAAGTTCCATCCTGTGGCGACGTCCTGGATTAGTTCATGTTTTGAAAGCTCCATGGCCTTCCGCCTCTTCCTCATCTCTGCTGTCAATGTAGTGGAATTCTTAAAGTGGCCCACAATTGGCTGACACTTTGTCACAGTGTTCTCCATTAGTTGGATACTCAAGGAGGGTTTGATACACAACTGCAACATGCGAGAAAAACATCCATGGTCAGTCCAGTCCTGGCATAAGTCCCCTGCACATTCCATGTTCCTGGCGTTGTCATGTACACCTGATTCTACTTTGTCAATCCAAACTCAGAGACAGTTACTTAATCTCTCCATGATGTTGGATCCAATGTGTTGTTTTGGCATATCATGTGTAATCAGTACCCCACTTTCCATTTTCCATGTGTCAGTGATGTGATGCTCAGTCACTGTTATGTGAGAATCTGTCGCTGTTGAAGTTGCTGTTGAAGTCAGTGATCAGTGAGGCTGAGTTGATGTTGTCCAGTCTGTTGCAGAGTTGCTCTTGTTCATCGTCTTAATGTTTAAGATCCTGGTGTGTATTGTCTTCCTGTATGGCACGGCATAGTCAGGGGCTAGTATCGCCATCAATTTCAGGAAGCCATCACCTTCAACCATACTCAAAGGCAAGTAGTCTGCAACCATCATGTTTGCAATTGCCCGTGTGATGGATTCCTTACGATCTTGAGACAGCTTTCTGGGCAAGTCCAGGAACGCTGTCATGACCGTCTGCTTCTCTTCCTTAGGACTATGATGAGACGTCAGCGTGCCTTTTACAGCATGCTATTTGGCCATAAATTTATTGTACCCCCACGGACAAAGTTTTGGTGGGGTATACTGGAGTCACCATATCCGGCCGGCTTGTCCGGATCATAACTTCCAAAGTATAAAAGCTATTGACTTCAAACTTTGTATACAGATAGATCACATTGACCCCAAGTGCAATGTACAAGGTCCATAGCTCTGTCTGAAGTATTTTTGGAGTTATTGCCCATTGTTATTTTTGTCAAAATCTGGCTTGTCCGGATCATAACTTCCAAAGTATAAAAGCTATTGACTTCAAACTTCATATGCAGATAGATGACATTGACCACAAGTGAAGTGCACATGGTCCATAACTCTGTCTTCAGTATTTTTTTAGTTATTGCCCTTTGTTAATTTTGTCAAAATCTGGCTTGTCCGTATCAGAACTTCCAAAGTATAAAAGTTATTGACCCCTATTGTTTTTGAGGTCACTAGGTCAAAGGTCAAGGTCTGTGTACATTGACCCCAAGTGCAGTGTACAAGGTCCATAGCTCTGTCTGAAGTATTTTTGGAGTTATTGCCCTTTATTTTTGTCAAAATCTGGCTTGTCCGGATCATAACTTCCAAAGTATAAAAGCTATTGACTTCAAACTTCATATACAGATAGATGACATTGACCACAAGTGAAGTGCACAAGGTCCATAACTCTATCTTCTGTATTATTTTAGTTATTGCCCTTTGTTAATTTTGTCCAAATCTGGCTTGTCCGTATCATAACTTTCAAAGTATAAAATTTATTGACTTCAAACATCATATACAGATAGAACACATTGACTGCAAGTGTAGTGCACATGGTTCATAACTCTGTCTGCAGTATATTTTGAGTTATTGCCCTTTGTTGTTTTTTTGTCAAAATTGGCTTGTCCAGATCATAACTTTCAAAGTATAAAAGCTATTGACTTCAAACTTCATTTACAGATAGAACACATTGACTGCTAGTGCAATGCAGAAGGTCCATAACTCTGTCTTCAAAAAATTTGGAGTTATTGCCATTTGTTAGCTCACCAGAGCACAAAGTGCTCAAGGTGAGCTTTTGTGATACCCCTGTGTCCGGCGTCCGTCGTCCGTCTGTCTGTCTGTCCGTCTGTCCGTCTGTCTGTCCGTCAACAATTTCAAACGACTTCTTCTCTGAAACCGACTGCCCAATTGTAACCAAACTTGGTCAGATACATACTGTGGGTGGGTGCTTCAAAAGTTGTTAAAAGATAGTGGGCGGGGCCATCGGTCTTGTTGCCATGGCAACTGGACACAATATCTAGAAAAATCTTCTTCTCCAGAATGACTTGTTGGATTTGAATATAGTTTTCACCAAAATGTTTCTCAGTTGATAGACTTTAAAAGTTGTTAAAAGAATTTTGATCGGGCAAAAAACATGGCCGCCAGAGGGCTTGGTCAATATTTCCATATATGGTAATATGGAATTTTCATAGGAAAATCTTTAAAAATCTTCTTCTCTGAAACTGTAAAGCCTAGACCTTTGATATTTGGTATGTAGCATGATCTTATGGTCCTCTACAAATATTGTTCAAATTATGACCCCTGGGCCAAAAATGGCCCCGCCCAAGGGCTTATCAGTTTTTCATAGGAAAATCTTTAAAAATCTTCTTCTCTCAAACTGTAAGGCCTAGACCTTTGTTATTTGGTATGTAGCATGATCTTATGGTCCTCTACAAATATTGTTCAAATTATGACCCCCGGGCCAAAAATGGCCCCGCCCAAGGGCTTATCAGTTTTTCATAGGAAAATCTTTAAAAATCTTCTTCTCTGAAGCTGTAAGGCCTAGACCCTTGATATTTAATATGTAGCATGATCTTATGGTCCTCTACAAATAGTGTTCAAATTATGACCCCCGGGCCAAAAATGGCCCCGCCCAAGGGCTTATCAGTTTTTCATAGGAAAATCTTTAAAAATCTTCTTCTCTCAAACTGTAAGGCCTAGACCTTTGATATTTGGTATGTAGCATGAAATTATGGTCCTCTACAAATATTGGTCAAATTATGACCCCGGGCCAAAAATGGCCCCGCCCAAGGGCTTATCAGATTTTTATAGGAAAATCTTTAAAAATCTACTGAAACTGTAAGGCCTAGACCATTGATATTTGGTATGACTAACATGATCTACTGGTCCTCTATAAATATGTAGCTGTGGCTTGTGGTCCTCTGCCAAGAATGTTTAACTAACGACCCTGACCACTGGGCGAAACTTGGCCCTGCCTCAGGGCTTATCAGTTTTTTCGATGTGAAAAATATGAAATATTATTTTTCTCTGAAATCATAAGGCTTAGACCTTTAATTAATGGCATACTGCTTTGCCTTGTGGTTCTCTACCAAGGTTGTCCACATGATTTCTTGTGGTCAAAAAAGGCCCTGCCACTGGGGTTATCTCAGGTGAGCGCTTCAGGGCCTCATGGCCCTCTTGTTATTTTTGTCAATATCTGGCTTGTTTTAATAAATGATTTTTTTTCGTGAGCTTTTCTCTGTCATATCTCAACAAAACTTTTTTAATTTTGCAGTATTGTTGAACACCATCTGAAATTCTGAACCTGCGATGAAGGTTTTGATTTGTTGCCTCTTGCATGAATGAATGATCTCCCTTTTCGTAATTTAACAAATGAAAATTGAGTGGTCAGGAGCTTTATTTCTATAACTCCATTTCAGTGTTAATTTTGCTAGTGGGGGTATTAATCACCTTTAGTGGTAGTTCTAGTTTTGTATGGACAGAATTTGGTGTATATCTGTGTGGACAGCAGTTACTGTACAAGAGCCATAACTCTTAACATTATTCTTGTTCTTATGCTTTTTAGCTCACCTGGCACAAAGTGCTAAGGTGAGCTATTGTGATCATCATCTATCCGGTGGTGGCCATCGTGTGTTGTCTGTCATCAACATTTCATTTCAAATGAAGTCTCCTCTAAAATTATAAGGACAAATGTAATGGAACTCCCCAAGGATGGTCTTTGTGCGAGCCTCTGTCAAAATAGTTAAAATGGTTTGTATCCATGTAGAACTCTGGTTGTCATGGCAATCAAAAGAAAAAACAATATCTAAAACAACATGGCCCCTAGGGAGTGGACCTGTTTTCCTTATACATTGTATGTCGATATAGAAAACATAGCAAAATCTTCAAATCTCCTCTTGCGTCTTCTCCAAAACCAATGGTCTGATTTCAGAATAATTTGATGGGAGTAATCATTAAGTAATCCCCTACCGAAATGGCTAAAATGGTTTGGATCGATTTAGAACTGGTTGCCATTGCAACGAAAAGAAAAAATATTTAAATCTCTTCTTCTGCAAAACCAATTGTCAGATTTTAAAATAATTTGATGGGAATAATCACCAGGTGACTGTCTACCAAAATAGCTGAAACGATGGGGGGCTGTTTTCCTTTATATTTCTATATAGAAAACATGTCATCTCATCATTCATTGGCGCTATATAACCTATTTAGTGTTGCAGTGCCATAAAACCCAACTCGCGCACACACTATATAGAAAACATAGCAAACCAGGTGAGTGATACAGGGCCATCATGGCCCGTGTTTTATATATCCCTTTTTTTACTGTTTTTTTCCACAGCTTTTTTCTGTACTAGGGCTCAATATGCTGCCTGTAGACATTTAATTTGTGATATTGACTAATCTGAAATCTAACAGCAGAAAAATAGTTCTGAGGTTTTCGACTCTTTGCATGCTAAATTTGAGAATTTGTTATTAACTATTCAAACAATATGCCAACAGAAAAACAAACTCTGAGAATTGCAACACTTTTTGCATATGACAATTTTCTGTGTTAATAGAGATGCATACTAATAAACAATTTCTGCTTCTTAGGCCCTGTAACTCTTTATGTGTGAAATAAATTTTATCTGCAAACAATGTCATCTGCTTTCTGTTTCCACATGAAGTGTTCTGTAAAATTTAAGCTGTTTGCAATATTAATCAGATTGCTTTTTACTCCAAGCCCGAGTCGCTTTCCAGCAACATTAGTGTTGAAGTAGTTAACTCTTTACTCCATATATATTTTGGCTTTAACCCTTTCCTCCATAAATACCCCCTTTCTATGCCTCTGTAATAGTCACTTCTTGAAACCATTGTGATAAATAGAGCATTTGCTCATAAGGAGCAAATGCTCTATTTATCACAATGGTTTCAATACAACACAATTTTAACATTTTCCTTTTCTCTAGTTAATGCTCCTTTTCGGTAGATTTATTCAAATAGGTTAGGTCTAAAATAGCCTATGAGGGGAAGAGTTAACTTAAAGAATCTGTAAAATCAAATCACTGATTGGATAGCTCTTACAGGAACTGTCTAATCTGGGCCTACTCTGTTTGCAAAGGCGTGTTTGCTCTGTTTGCTTAAGGATTTATATAGATATGATTCTACATGTTCTGCCCTAGTGAAAAAAAATCATGTGTTTACATGTAATTGTAAAAAATAATCTAATATTCATGGTGTCATTATTTCTTCCATAAATATTGATGGAGTAAAGGGTTAAGGGCTAACTTAAGGCAGGTGTTGGCTTAATGCAAGTTAAAAGTAACTGCAGAAAAAAGCTCCTGTAGCAGCTGTCTACATTACTTTTGTCCTTATAAAGCAGACATTTGCTTTTTAAGATTACTGTGTCCAGTCAGTATAATGTCGTTCGAGACAGGTTCTATTGTAGTTTAGATCATTGTGATTTCGTGTTCAGTTTTATGTTTGGTATCATACATTCAGATACATACCCAACTTCACGAAGACTCAAAGAATTCAGTTTATGACAGACTAACAATGGTTTAGTGTGTTTTTTCAGGAAATGGAACAAAGAGGAAAATTGAGACAGATGACTATTTTAACCCTTTCCTTCATAAACACCTTATCGCATTTTCCTATAGGAACCGTCTGATCAGGGTCTGTTCTGTTTGCTTATGAAATTATAATAGATGTACATATGTCATTATAAAAATTCTGCTAATAGATATTCATAATGTCATTATTTCTAACATCAATATTCAACAAGGAAAGGGTTAAGCTAAGATTTGTTCTGGTGTTCAAAACAGTAAAATGTATGGAAAGTAGAAACCGAAAAGGGTACTGATACAGCAATGATCTTGCTACCATAATTATGTTGTGAAGAGGTCGAGAAGTTGGGGTTATTTTGGCCTGAAGGGAATGCTGGTTCAATTCATCATGTGTTGGGGACAAAACTGTTCCCACAACATTTCTATAGTATGAATTAGTGATGACATTGACAAACAGTTTGGATCCACATGAGACGATTAATAATGTGGCGTCTCATCAGGATCCAAAGAGATTGATAATCTTGTCACGTATTTCAGCAAAATTGAAACAAATTCACAAATTTAGGAGATCACTTAATTATTTTGAAACAGAATGTGCTTGTAAAGGTTTAATAATGTAGTTACAATGTTTTGCAATTACCATCGAAATGGAATAGACATTGTATTAAACGAATTGGTAGACATGATTTTATTTTACATCGTGACCATATTTGTTTTTGGGGGTGGGGGTTTGATGAAAAATTGGAGTCGGATTTAGTTTTGAAGTATATAAACTATGTTTAAACAGTTTTTTCTCTGTGTGTGTAACACATTGAGAAAAAATATGACATTGTATTATTAGAAGAATCTCTTGAATGCAAATGCTGTTGCAGTGATAGATCCAGCCAATACCAGTCCACTTTGGACGATTCTCCAAGCTTGGTCTTTCATTGAACGCTTTTTCATTCGTTCAGCTTTGGGTGTGGTCTGGTTATTGCATTTCTTTTGCTTCGTTGTGCTCTTTATAACATTTGGATTGATGGTCTCCTGTCTTTGTACATCTTTCAGTGATTCGTAATCACCATTAGGACATTTGACTTCCCATTGTCGGTTGGCCATAGCCACGACCTTCTGTCTTTGCTCTGATTGGTGGATGTCGGTCGTACATGTATGTACCATTGGTCTGCGGGAATCTGACCGGCTCACATCCTCTGACAGACTTGCATGTAGTTTTGGCAATACAAACTTTTCATAGTTGTATTCAGTTTCACTGTGTACTAATATTTTTGAACGAGCTTGTGACAAGTTATGCTTCAGTCTGCCATGTGTGTGTGATTTCTCTTCTTCCAGGTCTTGGGGGCAAACCCTAAGTCTATCGTATCTGGCTGTGTGTTGTGTTTTACTTTCTGGTAGTGGTGTCTGCACCGCGCTGATGCCTTCCAAGTTGAAGCAAGACATCAACCAACTCTCTGTATTCTTCCGGAACAAACCTGGTATCAAGGTTGTATCTTTGGTAGAGATCTGTATGTTCTTTGTAGCCTCCAATATTTTGCCAGGGGATTTGCCGAGATAAAATTTCATTGGGGATAGCGGACTTGTCCGAATGTTGGACGGTGATCAGTGGAGTGGGTTTGAAGGCGAGCATGTCGAAACTCAACTTGGTTGTCGTAGTACGCTGTTGACTGGCCGTACTGATACCTATTCGGTCCGTTGAGATGGCACATTTCTTCGTATGCCTTCTCAAACTCAGTCCTAGTATCTTCGCAAATGAAATCCTGAAATAAAAACAAACAGAAACGTGAAGTAACCCTTTACCTCACGAATAGTCATGCAAGAAATGAAATCGTGAATTTTATTAGCTAATTCTTTATACATGCAATAGCATATGAACATGGGAGGTGTTGGATATGACATAAGCTGTAGAATCAGGTCTATATTAGATCATAAGCAAACAGAGCTGACCCTGAGATGGGTCTTCTCTGTCCGAAAAGGCATGGAAATGCGTCTCTATGATTCAACAGGTATATACACATGGCTCAGATTCATAAATTTTACAATATAGAGAAACATTATTTCAAATTATACAAAATTAGTATCCAGATTATTTTAGACTAACGAAACAGAAAATAACTGAACAACTGGTCAGCAACAATTGACCCTTTCCCTCGTAGATACGTGTTTTCCCGCATTGGCAAAAATACCCAGATGAGACGGTCCCTACAGGAGCTGTCTCATCTGGGTCTACTCTGTTTGCTTATGGAATAAGATAGATCTGTTTCTTTAGTTTCTGAAATGGTTGAAAAATTCCACAGTCCATTTTATATTATAACAATTTTGTTCATGAATATTCAATAGGCATTCGAATCCTAAATAAATACTGAACAGGGAAATGGTCGCTGTTGAAGAGGCGATACAATAAAACCTCTCTATAACGGCCACTAAATTGTGTTAATTAGTTGGTATTTAGGACAGGTGACTGCTTAAAGCAAGGTGAAAGTAAAACAGAACGCTCCTATAGGAGAGTTCTGTTTTACTTTCACCTTGCTTTAAGGAGCCACCTGCCTTTAACACAAAATATTTGATGGAATTTAGTGACCGTTATAGAGAGGTTTGACTGTACTATGTGGTTTATAGAATACAGCAGAACCTCTTTATAGTGACTGCTTAACTATTAACTTAATGAATATTTATGTACAAAATAATAACCCCATGGATATTGGTTAAATTATTCTTATAATGGTATGTGGACATATGATCTTTTGGCCATGGCAGAGACTAGACTCAGAGCATTCTGTTTTCCCATCACAAACAAACAGAGTCGACCCTGGTCAGACAGCTCCAACAGGAGTCACCTGATTCGGACCCACTGTACTTGCAAATGCGTAAAAGGGCGTATATATATGTATATGGAGTAAAGGGTTAATATATAAACACTGGCGGCATTTAGAGCAGATGTCCGCTTAGTGCAGAACGAAAGTAATGCAGAAACATATACTGCATATGAGGACTTTTGTAGTAACCATCATACTTTATGATTCATCTTTATCTGATGAACATTTATGTAAGATGTGATGAAGCCGTGGGTATTATATACATGTACATCTACTGGGATACTCCCAACAATCAATGTCTGGTTATAACTGGGAGGATATATTGTAGGGCAATCTTTATAATGATATTTAAATAAAGGATATTTTGGTCATGGATGAAACAGCAGAATCAAGTCTATATGCAAACAGAACAGACCCTGATCAGACAGCTGCTATAAGAACCGTCTGACCTTTGTCTTTGTTGCAAAAGGCGTTTGCATTAGAAAATAAAGTTCCATTGCACATCCGCGGCGGGAATACCTTTCTTAGCCATTGATTAGGATCCAGGCTGTTTGTATGTTCTGTTTCGTAGATAACATATAGATCTACAGTTGTCTTCAATACGGAACGTTCTGATCCAGTGCATACCTACATACGGAGCACCGAGGGGTTGACTTATATTTTTATGTTACACCTCAACACAAGTGAAGTTTTCTCGTTTTTTTTGTGTTTTTTTTAAATGATAGGCCTATTTTGCTTTTCATAACTTACCGGTATTAGGCCTATTTTGCTTTTCATAACTTACCGGTATTTATGAAATCGGCCTGTTTTCAACGGTCTGTTGCTTGACAAGTTCTATTGTAGTTCTCGTGTACCATACTGGTCACGCCTGTTGTCTATCCAGTTTAATTATTGAATAAAATATTGTTCAAACCAATATAGAATCTAGTGCGGTTTTAAGTTAGCATATAGATCTAGCTAGAATAAGATGATTGTCTAGTCTTCCTTAAACGCAATTAAATCTAGATTTTTAATCTATTTTATTGACAGGTTTTATTGAAAAGAAATAAAATTGGTTGTATATCTAGATTTATCCTGTCACGTGCCTATTTTCCTGACGGATAACAAGGTGCCTGATAAACTTTTTGTTATTATGTCAGTAGGTCACATGACCGATGTTAATATGTCAGTTGGTCACATGACCTGTAGCCGAAACTACTTTTTTTTAAAAAAAAAGTTTTTTACCGAGACGCTTATTTCGTGAATACACAAATTTACGTCTACCCAGTAGATCTAGATCTACTGAATAATTTTTTTTTAACAAAGCGAAATATTTACATTCGCCCTGCAACGTCCTTATATAACCTTATTCTAAAAAGAAAGTTGCATTTTCCCATGAACGTTCATTTCAATACTGGATCCGTTGAAATATAAGAAATACAATGGAATATAAATATAAGAAATGAATGACGTGCTCCCGGTGTTCATTAGGTTATGCAACGCATACCTTTACGAGCAAAGATTTACGTGAAGCCCTTCGGGCTTCTCTTACTTTGCTCGTAAAGCTATGCGTTGCATAACCTCATGAACACCGGGATCACGTCATTCATTTCTTAATTGATTTCAATCGATACCCGATTAAACTAAATAATTCTTTCACTTCATTATCTCAAACTTATATTCTTAGACCTACTGACAGTAGTAGATCTAGACTAGATCTAGTTGTCTGTCGCGAAATTACCGTGTTTAGATAAATCCACATCAAGAATCATAAATCGTCTAGATCCTGTATTCCATAGTCAGTTCTATTTTAATTCTATCGGCGTCTATCTCAACCGAGTCTAGAATTGAAATGTTATTAAGCTAGCCTTGACTTTTCTATTCTAGACGAGGTTTAGATCAGCTTGTCTCAAACATCAAGTGACAGGTTCTTTTTCTCACATAACCAACCGGGGCAACGGTTTTGTTTTGAGCATTTTTTCAGTGGAATTCCAGTGACGTAATAACGCATTTATAGTGACGTCATCAACAGTCTAGAGCCAGTAGAGTCGGGTATACTTTGCGGTGCATTTTGTGGTACATTCGGTACAAAATAAAATAATTTTATAGTTTGCTGTCGTGACAAGGATAAATAGAATATTTGGTTCATAGCCTTCGGCTCACCTGGTATATTCATCCGCCTTGCCAGATAACATTTCTCATTCAAAGCTAGGAACCAAATATTCTCTATCTACTTACTTTGTCCATAGCTGGAAAAAACTGCTGCAATATTACGTGTGAATGCAATGGTGGAAATTATCTCAATGGTAACAACGTTATTACGTCAACCATCATATTACGTCATTCAGTGACGTCATCTATACATAGCATATTTTTTGGCCGGATTGCTCGCAATACAGGCTTATAAATAGATTGGCGAATGCCGTCCGTCCGTCAGTCCGTCCGGCCGTCCGTCCGGTTGACCTTTTTGTTTGAGTTAGTTACATGTATAGCCAAAGTATAATACCTACAGTAACCAAACTTGGCATGTGGGTTCAGAATGAGGGTCCCATTACATGTCATAGGTTAGCAGGTTACTATGACCCCTTTTTGACCTAGTTTTTACGCTTCATTGACTTAGAGAATTTTCAGGTTTACCTTTTTGTTTGTGTTAGTTATAGCCAAAGTATAACACCTACAGTAACCAAACTTGACATGTGGGTTCATAATGAGGGTCACATTACATGTCATAGGTTAGTAGGTTACTATGACCCTTTTTTTACCTATTTTTTTCGCTTCATTGACCTTTTTGTTTCCGATGGATAACTAATAAACGACTTGGCCTAGAATCTTCAAACTTGCTGTGGTGGTTGGTCATGACAATTGGATGACCCCTATTGTTTTTGAGGTCACTAGGTCAAAGGTCAAGGTCACAATGACCTTAACTGGTGAAATAGTTTCCGATCAATAACTGCTCAAGGGTTTGGCTTGGGATCTTCAAACTTGCTGTGATGGTTCGTCATGACCACTAGATGACCCCTATAGTTTTTGAGGTCAAAGGTCAAGGTCACCATGACCTTAACTAGTAATATGGTTTTTGATCAATAACTGCTCAAGGGTTTGGCTTAGGATCTTCAAATTTGCTGTGGTGGTTGGTCATGACAACTAGATGAACCCTCTTGTTTTTAGGTCAAAGGTCAAGGTCACCATGACCTTAACTAGTGAAATGGTTTCCAATCAATAAATGCTCAAGGGTTTGGCTTAGAATCTTCAAATTTGCTGTGGTAGTTCGTCATGACCACTGGATGACTCCTATTGTTTTTTAGGTCAAAGGTCAAGGTCACCATGACCGTAACTGGTAAAATTGTTTCTGATCAATAACTGCTCAAGGGTTTGGCTTAGGATCTTCAAATTTGCTGTGGTGGTTGGTCATGACAACTAGATGAGCCCTCTTGTTTTTGAGGTCACTAGGTCTAAGGTCAAGGTCACCATGACCTTAACTGGTGAAATGGTTTCCAGTCAATAACTGCTCAAGGGTTTGGCTTAGGATCTTCAAACTTGCTGTGGTGGTTTGTCATGACCACTAGATGACCCCTAATGTTTTTTAGGTCACTAGGTCAAAGGTCAAGGTCATCATGACATTAACAGGTGAATGGTTTCCCATCAATAACTGCTCAAGGGTTTGGCTTAGGATCTTCAAACTTACTGTGGTGGTTGGTCATGACAACTAGATGACCCCTATTGGTTTTGAGGTCACTAGGTCAAAGATTAAGGTCACCATGACCTTAACTGATGAAATGGTTTCCGATTAATAACTGCTCAATGGTTTGGTTGGGGATCTTCAAACTTGCTATGGTGGTTGGTCGTAACCACTAAATGATCCCTATAGTTGTTGAGGTCAAAGGTCAAGGTCACTATTACCTTAACTTGTGAAATGTTTTCAGATCAATAAATGATTAGTGGTTTGGCTTAGGATCGTCAAAGTTGCTGTGGTGATTAGTCATGACCAGTAGATGACCTCTATAGTTGAGGTCATTAGATCAAAGGTAAGGGGGTTTGGGGGTATACATGCTTTACAAATATCTCTTGTTTTTTATGTTTCAATGAATTTCTAGATTGACCTTTTGAACATGTGGAGTCATGATGAGGACCTCATTACATGCAATTGGAATATGTTTAACTATTTATTATGCCTTCAGCATCTGCTGATGCAGAAATGTATAATGATTGACTGTTCATCTATATCACTTTAATCGGCAATCCGGCCATACCGACATTGGCGGTTTCTTGTTGCTATTATGGATGGTCACATGTACATGTATACATGCGTCCGTATTAAATGACAGTTTTCAACGGCAATTTTGTTTTTATTATGCCCCCGTTGACGATAGTCAGGGCCTGACTCAGGGGGCATTATGTTTTGCACATGTCCGTCCGTCTGTCTGTCCGTGTGTCACGCTTTTAGGTGCAGTTGGTTGTCACAGTTTTTCAAGTGTTATAAGTCAGTAATTTCTACACTTATACACATGAAACTTCACATACACATCAATTACCATCTGTGCTATCATTTGGCACCCCACCCACGCTGCCCGCAAGCCCAAGGTCGAGGTCAAATGACTTGGCAATTTTACGTGCATTTGGTTGTCACATTTACGTGCAGTTTTTTGTCACAGTTTTTTCATTGTCTTATATATCCCTAACCACTGTAGCTATTGCCATGGAATTGCATATACATGTACACATTAAACACCATCCATACTTTCATTGCACACCCAGCCCATGCTGCCCACAAGCCCAAGACACAATACAATTTGTATTATTTTATCGAAATTAAGGCGCAAGTGCCAACAATCCTTTTCCATCTATCGTGACTCAATCGTTGACAGGTAGGTCACCGTCCGCCAGTTTGTTTGTTTTGACAGCGCGTATGAATACAGTTCGGTCGTTCGAATGTTATTCACTAGCGAATATATGCCCGTGAATATCAAAAAATAAATGATAGTGTTACGTCACGCTGAAGCCACGGGTTATGTTATAATGAATATTAATGATGTGAGCCGATGACAGAAATATCCATTTACATGTATTTGACATTTTATTTAAAACGCACAAGCAATGTAGATCTAGTTTCTAGATCTAGATCTATGGGAATTGGGTGTGTTTTTTATCGTCAACCTGTTAAAATAATTTCATAGGACATCGACATAGATCTAGATCTGTAGCAACTCGCTAGTTTACTTCATGAATATCCGTGAAAGGAAAAGGCAGTATACGGACATTGATCCGATGGTGTTGGTTTTTTTTATAATAGGAACGAAAATTTCATTGAACTGTGTTTCGTTATTTCGAGTCCAGACTGTATATGAACACAGGATGTTTGGTCATAGCAGACACTGTCAAATCAAATCATTATAATTCTGTAAGGAACCAGAGGAGACCCAGGAAAGGCGGGTCCTACAGGAGATGTTTGGCCCAGGTCTACTCTGTGAATAGGCGTCTATATCAGGTAAAGAGTTGAGACTTCTGCAATTATTCTATTATCTTTGAATGTATATAAAGCCTTCTTCTTCATTTGCTGAATACAAATGAAGTAGTGTTGTGTGCTCTAAATTGTTATCCCTCGCCGAAGGCGGAAGGATGTATAATGTTGACATTGTCCGTGCGCCCCGGTGTCATATCTCACAAGCGGTTAGAAGTTTTTCATTGAACATTAGTGTAAATGTTTATTAGATCTACTATAAAGCAATGTCGGTCTGCAAGTATCACTCACATTGAATATGAAACACCAGAGTTGTGGCCCTTTGTTTGCCCAAAATGTGTGGAATACAAAGGAATAGATTGGAAGATAACATCAATCAGTGGACAGGTTTGAGTTTTGCAACATTTCAGAGAGCAGTGGAAGACAGGACAAAGTGGAAAGAGATTGTCATGCAGTCAGCTTAGATGCCCCTACGACAGACTAGTTTACGGGAAAAGTGAAGTGAAGTGATTCCGTTTTCAGCTCAGTTTTACTTTTACTCAAACTCTCAGTCCAATGGACCAATTTTTTCTCTCGTTTGTATGTTGCTATTTGGACTGTAGCTGTTTCTAAAATGTCACCTAGCTGACAATTCATAAATTAGCTTGATAGTAAGCAAGCTTCACCTCCTGTCTGGCAAGGTCGTGTTCATTGTGATTACATGCATTTTATAACAGCTCTTGACTTGAAATAATTAAATGGTACTTAAATTTCATTTTCATACAAAAGCTCATATATTTGAAGACTTTCATCAGTATTGCTTAATGTTTATGCATTTCACTTAAAGTGAAAATAATCAGAAGTGTTTCAGCAATCATTTAAATGATCCAAAAATGACCACTTCTTGCCCTTTGTTTACTCAGAGACATGTATACATACATATATGTCTCTAGTTTACTCCATTCTAATAGTCAACACTAGAGAATTTGACATCATTGAGCGAACGCTGTCATCAAAATATAATAAATCACTATTTGAAATAAGCAGTTACCTTTAAACAACACAAATTAAAAACTGCCACATTAGTATGTTCATCTGTCTTCGATAATATAGCAGGTATGTTGCAGAACAGGTTGTTTAACCATTTCCCTGTTCAATATTCATGTAAGAAATTATGACATTAATATTTATTAGCTGAAGTTTTTATAATGTAAACCTCTCAATGTTTTTTTTTTTGCTTTGACCAAAAACTGTAGAACCAGATCTTTATCATGTCATAAGTAAACAAAGCAAACCCTAAAGGAGCCGTCTGAACTGGATCTACTCTATTTGCAAATGCGTGACTTGAAATGCGTTTATATGAAGGAAGAGGCTAAACGCTTTAAGATAGATAAAAATTACACGTGACATTTTACTTGTGATCTATAGTTTGTTGAAAGGGACATGTGGACTGGATCAGATGAATACGGTTTGAATTTATTTATTTTTTAAAAAAAGTTAGACTCTGTGACAGTCCATATCACTCGGAACACCTCGGCTATTTCTATCGAAATAAGACCTATATTCCGAACTCTGACGGAATACGGCGAGTAGTTACGATTGAGTCCATATTTGCAACGCTGTTTAAAAATGCCTAAAACTTCATAAATCAATTGTTAATATGCTGAAAAATGTACAGTAAAAACTAGGTACCTCGACATTTTAGAAATGAAAAATGATGCCGTTTAAAGGAAGGTAGTTGCTTAACCCTTCTCCGTTCAATATTCATTTTGAAAAATAAAGACATAAAGAAAAGATATTAATTAGATTATTTTTTCATAATTGGGGTCTAATAAATTGGTAGTCTCTGACCTTTTCGCTCAAAATACCGAATAGCGAAACACGTCCAATATTTAGCCAATGCCTATAACAACATGGCCGCGCCCATGCTGCGTTCGTATTTGACAAGGTCGATGCGATATTGTTTGAATTTCTCACGGAAAACGAGAGAGGTAATGGATACTGAAAACATTTATTGAGGCCAAAGTATTTTTTCAATGTCCACGTACGGAAGTTAAAAGTTATTCCTTGTTGTTTCTTCACTGTCAAGCTTGGCATTATTCAAAGGCTTACAGGTCAAACCGGCCCCAAGTCAAACCGGCCTCAAGTCAAACCGGCCTCCAAAAAGTCATACCGGACCTCAATTTGGTCAAACCGGCCCCCTTATTATATTTTGGCTGGTCAAACCGGCCCCACGAATAAAAAAGCTTCTAATATATATCTTTTTAATAATGAAATGTTTTATTGATACTTTTATTACTTTTTTTATCACGAAATATCCCGGTACGTCATGATTTCGGCACCTTCCAGTTTCCGGCGGCCCTGGAAAAGTTTTACATTCGCTGTCAAAATACATCATTTCCGGTTCGGTGCGTGCGCGTTTGTTTACATAGGCAACGTAAATGTCAATGGAATTCATTTAAGCCGAAATGGAGATTAGAACCGTAAGTATTTATACAAATTATGTATGCATGTTAAATTCTACCTATATTTACTATTCCCAAATTTTCCTTTCGATTGCAATCGTAGTTTTTGCAAAATACCCAATTGTTTACATTTGTAAATCACTTTGTAGCAGAAGTAGGTTAAGATGTTTGCAGCGCCACCTGTCAAAAATTTCTGTAGTATACTGTACAAAAAAAATAGCGTGACGAAAAAATGTGGTTTCTTATAGCCTGTTTCTTAATTCCTTACTAATTGAATTTTAATTGAATATCATGCCCTTGGTACTCTGACATTGTTCTCTCTTCTTTTGCAGTGCAATGACCCTGAGAGGGGTTCTTACAGAAAATATGACCCTGACCAACTGACCAAGGCATATTTTGCTGTAAAAGATTGTAAAATGACCACCTGTAAGGCAGCAAGAGTGTTTGGTGTGCCACGGTCTACCTTGCAGGATCGATTATTTGGCAAGGTTGATTTAGAAACAGTCAAATCAGGCCCATCACCTCTCTTTTCACAGGAACAGGAGTCACTCCTGGCTGGACACCTGAAGACGATGGATGAGGTTGGCTACGGGTATAGCCGCCAAGAAACAATAAATCTGGCTACAGATTATGCATTAAAATTGGGACTACGCAACAAAGAACACCCATTAACAGAAAAGTGGTTGTACACATTTTTAAGCAGATGGCCTGAACTAAAAGTGAAAAGACCCCGGGCACTAGATGTTGCTAGGGCTAAGTCAGCAACAAGATATGCCATAGACAACTACTTTGGTGAATTGGAGTACATATTGACAAAATATGACTTACATGAAAAGCCTCATAGGGTGTACAACATAGACGAGAAAGGTATGAGCACTGAACATAAGCCCCCCAAGGTCATTGGTGGTAAATTTTCTAAATCCCAGGCTGTGACATCTGGAAGAGGGAAAACAACAACCTTAATTGGCTGTGCTAACGGTGTTGGCAATGTGATACCCCCTTACTTCGTTTTCTCTGGGGCAAGATTTTCCAGTAATTTAATGGAAGGTGCTAGTGCAGGTGCTGATGGTTGTGTTACTGAATCTGGTTGGTCAAACTGAAGTGTTTGAGAAGTACATTAAGACCCATTTGATAAAGTACTTACCTGCAAGAGATAATGAGGACATCCTTGTATTATATGATGGACATAAGAGCCATATCACAGTACCTCTTATACAGTGGGCCAAATCTCAACGCATTCACTTATTTGTGCTCCCGCCTCATTGCTCTCATCTTCTTCAACCATTGGATGTCTGTGCATTTGGGCCATTTCAGAACTCATACAACTCAACATGTCATACATTCACTCGTGAATCTGGTATTGTTAACCGTTACAATGTCTGCAGCTTGGCATGCAAAGTTTATGACAATACATTAACACCAGCTAATATCAAGAAAGCCTTCTGCAAGAGTGGTATTTATCCTTTTGACAAGACACTGATCAGTGATAGCCAAGTTGCACCAGCTACATCCTTTGACAAAGACTCAGTGCCACTTGAACCTGCTGTAGATGTCCCTGTTACCACTGATACAACAGCTGAAACATTCTTATTGAAGAGAGGCGGTAAAATTCTTGAAAATGTTAAAAATCACAAAACAAGAAACACATTGAGCAAGATAGTTGGGGGTAAATGTATTACTGAAGATGAAATTCTGGAAAAAATCATTGATCATGAGAACAAATACAACAAAAAGAATAAACAAACAGATAAATCAAGTGATAAATGTACAAATAAAGAAAAGAAGAACAAATCAGTAAAACCAAAACCTTCAACATCAGGGTCTAAAGCACCCAAGAAACGTAAAGTAACTTATAGTGAGAACTTTTCCAGTTCAGAAGACGAGACAGAAGTGGATGAATCCAGCAAGTGTATTGTTTGCAGAAGGTTTTCTCCAGATTCATCAAAGAGGCCTGAAATATTAATTGTAAATTGGGGACAGTGTGACACTTGTCAAGGTTGGGTTCATCTTGGGTTTTGTAGCAAAGTGAGGGTTTTAAGGAGAGGGGATCCTTTCCATTGCCCCAATTGTGATGTGTAAGAATGAACTAACACAGTTAAACACTTGTAAATACGTTTATTAACATTTAAAACAGTTTAAAACATTTCTGAACAGTTAAAAAAATTGTGCAGTTGCACTTTATAAAAACAATATTTGAGTGTCACGCCAATTTTTTTGTGCAGTATAGAATTTGTAAAACCGCCGAAAACTGGTAACAATGCTTTCCATTGGAGGATGTGATACATGGCCCGCAGCGAGCATAAATAAAACAAAAATGAAGGTCAGTGAACTTTATTTGATTTTTAATCGTGAACTTTGGAGATGCTTCGTTGATTCTGATGTAAAAACACTACATTTTTCTGTTAGTATTGTTTAGGGATTATGATAAACCGTTAAACCGCCGAAAACAGGTTGTACCGGGATATAATGTTCGAGAAACCTGTGATGAGGAAAATTTCAAGTTCTTCATATAATGTAACCGAAGAATTAATACTTTTCTAAGACACACACGCTAATTAGTAATGTACGTGTGCCTTTAATCTAACCGAACAATGAACACGTTATTATTTTTTGCTACAAATACTAATTGGTATGTTATGCATGTGGCAGTAAATTTAAGGTACTTAACTCTTTCCCTGTGCTATGCTTATTTCAATACATACCGAATATTAAAGGACAAAATAGTTATAATTAAATATGGAAGGTCATTTTAAAAACTAAAGGAAAAAATCTTTCAAATTCCATTAATTAGCAAACAGAGCAGACCCTGATCAGAGGCTTCTAAAGGAGCCGTCTGATCTTGGTCTACCCTGTTTGTAAATGCGTGAAAACACGTTTATATGAGGGAAAGGGTTAAAGGTCTTAATCCCATTTATTATTGTTAAAGATGAACACTAATTGCTAACGTATGCACGTGGCGGTAACACATAAATGTATTTAAGCTGTTAAGCTTTGTTTTCAGTGTTGGGTTCCGTCAATAAACAGGCTACATTAATTTTCGGCATTTTTGAAGAGCGATATTCTGTTCAGTGATTGTTCCACCTGAACAACGCGGATAAGTCTAAATGCTCTACGGACAGATTACTTATGTTACTGTGTTTTTATATAGGATGTATTCAACGGACAGGTTAATTATATGTGTTTTAGAGTATGTATTATGTTCTATGTATATGTTCCATGCTCATTAAACAGATAATTTTTAACCCTTCTATCCATGAGTATTTATGTTAGGCTTGTTAACAATACCTATATTATTCCCTAGCAAACAGAGCATACCCTGTAAGACTCAGAGCCATCTGGTCTGGGTTTCCTTTGTTTGCATTGATGATAATACATTGTAATCAGCCCTTTACTCCATAAATACGCCTTTCTACGCCTTTGCAAACAGAGTAGACCCAAATCCCATGGTTTTTATATGAGATTTCTGATCAGGGTCTGCGCTGTTTGCTTACAGTATACTTTAGATCTGATTCTATATTTTCTGCCTAAGTAATGATAAAAATGAAACTAATTAATATCAAATCATAGAGTAAAGGTTGAAAAGAACTAAAAACGAATACACACACGTTTATATGAAGGAAATGGTTAATTCTGGTTCTGAAAAAATAAATCGAATTTTTTCACTCGATATCATCATTTTACAACATTTGAAATAGATTTATATGTACTTTTGAACGTTACTTTATTTTTCTGTGCAAATATGTCTACATACCAAGATAAACATTACCTTACGTTCATTCGAAGACATATACATACATGTATGTTTATGTCTCTGGTTTATTCAACTGACACAATGAACGCGTGTCTAATTGAATTATCACAAACAACATACACGCGCGTGCCATTAATTGGATTATCACACCTACCAAAAGACACATGCGTGCCATTAGTTGACATTAACTAAGCGCCAATGTCACTTAATCTAAATGCGAGCTGAGTATAAACTATAGTCAATACATTGCCGAATTTCCAACTGACCAAAATATATGTGATAAGCAACTAGATATACATTGGCTTTCTAGAAATAATTAATATTTAACATGGTTAAAAATTCGATTTAAAAATGTGGGGCCGGTTTGACCAAAAAAATAATTCATGTGAGGCCGGTTTGACTTTTTGGAGGCCGGTTTGACCAGGGGCCGGTTTGACTTGGGGCCGGTTTGACTGTAATTCATTCAAAGCTCCCCTCTCTTCAAACTGGAAGTTCCATGTCAAATGGAGCGTCCAATTAGCCCATTGTTGGCAGAAACAGAGGTTGATCACCACAGCCAACCAATCAACTGTCCGCATTTGAATATGGTCAAGTCAAGTGTAACTCATATAGGCGAACCTCCTAGTCTCATTAATGACCCGTAAGACAGCATGCTAATTTTGTGACAGGTGCCGTTTCTGCCGGGATATCGTTAAAACCGAAAGTAGCTCGATATCACCATTTAGAGTACACAGATGTGAACTAGCGAACCTCCATAATATGAAATAGGCACAGCCTATAAGCGAGCACAGCTGCCAAACGCATTCAACTAAATAAAGTGAAAGCATAACACCAAATATATGGTGAAATTGATGATTTATACACCAGATATAGATGAAATTAGTAACAGCAATTATAACTCTCTAAAAGTAACAGAACAATAAACGAATACAGAACACCTTGATAAAAGTTGAAAGCGCAACTTCAAATAACAATCTCTTACTTTTCTTTAATACATATCCAAGTCGTAAAGTGGTTGATAGATCTACTTTTGGTCCAAGACTGTGACATCTTATTGGCTGATGTTGTGTGTTTCAGACTTATATTTATAAGTGACTGTCCTACTGCAATTTATTTAATGTATGTTTAATTGGTTAGCGACGATCATGTCACCAACCATACTATGTTGATTTTAAAAAATGGCTTTAACTGAACCTTGGCAATAAGACAAGTACTGTAATATTAACGTGAAATAGTTGTGTATTGGTTAGCGATGTTCATGTCACCCACCATACTTCATTCAATTTCTAATAAACAAAATACTACAGTTAGTAATAAAATGTATATATATATATATTAGCAATATATATATGTTAAATATTGTAATATAATGTGAAATAGTTGTGTATCATGGTTAGCGACGATCAAGTCACCCACCAATTTTTAACAAGTTGAATGTTGTAATATATCAGTGAAATAGAACTTTGTGTATTGGTTAGCGACGTTCATGTCACCCACTAATTTTCACAAGTAAAATAAGAAACTCATAATGCTGCGATGTGATGTTTAAATTATTGACATAGTCTAAATCACAAGACTGTAGATAAGCGATATTAACCATTTCCTCCTTTGCCAGAAGGGCATTACATGTATGTAATACTGCTTAACCCTTTACCCAATAGCCTGTTTCTAGTTTTGAAGACATATGACCACTTAAAGCAGGTTGAAAGTAAAGCAGAATGCGCCTTAAGGCGCATTCTGCTTTACTTTCAGCCTGCTTTAAGCTACCACCTACTAGGATATAGAAAATATTTATTATGCAATATGTTCATGACTGTATGAATTTGAACTATTTTCTTCAGCGGAGGAATAAATCAAACACGCTAAAAGCCGCTTCTATCAGGTAAAGGGTTAAAGCAAGCTGAAATTAAGGTTTGGTAATGCTTAAAGCAAGATGACAAGAAACCAGAAAGCTCAAGGAGCTTTCTACGTTACTCTCATCATGATTTAAGCTGCCATCAGATCTGTATTCGCCATCATCAGTAAATGTTAATTGTAAAAAATATAGTAAAGGTGTCATATGTGTTAAATATGCAGAGGAAAGGGTTAAAATGGCAAGACAAGCTGTGTGTTAGACTGTTAGTTGTGGTATATTTGCATGTACACCAGGTACATTTAGGTGCATTGAGATAGAAACATGCAGAAAACAGAAGATATTGATAGAGCTGTTGTGTTAGTAACTTAATGTCAATTGATGCTAATGATGGTGATGATAGACTTTGAAGTTACTGGATAGGTCAATAGGATAAGGACAATACTGTGTGCATGCATATACATGTATTTATTAACACATACAACATAATGTTTAGCTATTTCCTATTTAGCATGGAGGAAAGGGTTAAATATTTGAACTATGTGTTACACATGCATACAGTATATCTTAGGGGTAGTTAAAAGCTATTTTCGTTTGAAATCCCATGAATCAGAATCATTTTCATCATAAAAATTGTAATCAATAGCATCATCATCAGCAGCAGCAGCAACATCTTGCAGGGAAGATTTATGTAAAACAGTATTTAAAGGAGGACAGAAAGACTACGAAACTTAAACAGTACACTGATAGACAGACCTGCAGAGAGACAGACTACTCTAGTCGGAAAGAACAAGTCAGATTTCACCAAGATTTAAGCTATTTTGGTTCAAAATGTAAACAATTCTACGTTGCCGTAGATCAAGTTCTTTATAAAATCTCAGACTGAGACAAAGAAATTACTGATGACATTAGAGACAAAATGATAAACCATGAAAACCAACAAAATGTTAACTTAGGCAAAAAATCCACAAACAAAAAAAATCCAAAAAAAGCATCGCCAAAGAAAAAAAGCAACAAAAATACGGTACTAAATCTATGGACACTGTGATTCCTGGACCTTCTCACATAAACCTTGCATCAGACACAGAGTCTGATGTCAGTAGTGATGAAGATCAGGAGCCTTGTTGTGTGTGTGGCCAGAGCAGTCCAGATGAGCTAAGGGAGTGTTTAAGCAAGTCCCTGGTAATACTGAAATGGGTCCAGTGTGACGGAGTGAAAGAAGGAATACCATGCAAGCACTGGGTCCATTTGCAATTCTGTACACCAGTGAGAGTGGTCAGGTTGGGAGATACCTTCCTATGTCCACACTGTAAAATGTAATTTATATACACAGACACTGACACTTCTGCTGTAAATAGATCTAGTTAATTTATCCATATTTCTAGTTTATTTGTGTTTCTTCTCATTTAAAAACTTTGATAAAGTGTTAATTCAAAAACCTGGATGGGATCTAGGACTTTAACCTGAAGGTTACATTTTGCTTGGCCTTAATTGTGCTGTTTTTTGACGTCATCGGTTCTAGGTACAATACATGTTTATATTGTTTACATGCAGAGTTTACTGATGCATCATGCCGCTCCTAAAGGACAGTATTGTTTGCACGTATGTCCTGTGTGTTTTTCTTTTTTTGGTAATGTGTCTCAAAAGCGTGGGTAATAGAAATTCAGAGAATAAAGCACTGAATAAATTTGAACATGTGACCATCAGTGGAACAGAACAGTTTGGCTACACATATTTCTTGTGTGCTGATCTTCATACTTTCACACAAACTAACCTATATGTCTCCAAGGGTACTCTGTCCATCATGCTCACAAAACCTAAGCCAAAAGAGTACATCACTATATCAAAATGGTATGTCCCTGAATATCGTCTGAGCAAAATTGGATCTTTAAGTGTATTAATCAAGTCTTTCCACAAGAAATGCCGAGTTGATCGAGTTAAACCAAGTAAACTTTTGTTTTTCTTTATACTTCTTGTTTTGGCAAACGACATTGAAAGTAACCCTGGCCCCAGTAATGACAGTACAAGATACATGTGTGGTACCTGTGACAGGACTGTCACCTGGGAAGACAGGGGCATAGTCTGTGAAACGTGTGACCAGTGGTTCCACATTGATTGCCAAAGTGTACATAGTGGGACTTATGAAAATCTTAATGACAGCATGGTCAGTTGGCATTGCCTAGTTTGCAACAGTCCAAATTACAGCACTTTACTTTTTGATTTACATGGCATAAGCATAGCTAATTCCTTTGAGAGTCTTGGTCAACTGTCGAGCAGTACAAGAAATGACAGTGCCTTGAGAACACCAACTGCGAGCTCGTTCAAACCATCACACCAATCGACACCCATCCGTGTTCAGAAACTCAAAACTAAATGTAAAGCACCCCTTAGAATTGTGAATGTCAATTTCCAGTCAATTAAGCGTAAACAACATCTAGTTCAGAATATTATAGACAACATGAAACCTGATATAGTAATTGGAACCGAAACCTGGCTAGACCCATCTATTAATAACAACGAATTTTTCCCTGATGGTTTTAATATCTACAGAAAAGATCGCAAAGACCAACAAGGTGGTGGTGTTCTTATTGCCATTAAAAAAGACTACATTAGCGACATTGTTGAAGACCTCTCTCCAGATGAAAAGTGTGAGATGGTATGGGCCAAAATAGATATTGTAGGAAATAAGTCACTATATGTCTCTTCTTTTTACCACCCTAAAACATCCGATGAAAATAGCCTGAATTGGTTTGATATTTCTGTTAGAAGAGCAGTTCAGATAAAAAATGCAGCTTTAGTTATAGGAGGTGACTTTAACCTTCCAGGGTGGGATTGGAAAAATAAAATTCTTAAGCCCAAGTCATTACACCAAAAACAACAATATTTCTTTGGAAACACTTTAGATGATACAGGCCTAGTACAATTAATTGAAGAACCAACAAGAAAAGAAAATATATTAGATCTTATGATAACAAATTTACCGAACCAAGTCCCTAGAATTGAAATAGCCCTGGGAATTTCAGACCATGATATTGTTTTTATGGAATTCAATGTCACCCCCTCTAAGGTAAAGTGTGCTCCCAGAAACATACCTCTATATAGCAAGGCCAACTGGGACACCCTGAAAAATGAAGTCAAGCAACTATATGCCTCATTACTAACTATGGTAGAAACTCACTCTGTTGACGAACTTTGGCTATATTTTAAATCCCAGCTGAACCATCTAATAAGTATACACATTCCCCACAAAAAACTAACTGCAAAAAGTAAAACACCATGGGTATCAGTTGAAACTAAAAAACTATTAAAAAGAAGAGATAGATTGTACAAAAAAATGAAGAAATCTGGTAGTGAAAATGCTCGTAAGAAATACAAAGAATTGAAACATCATATCCAAAGACAGTTAAGACAATCATACTGGCAGTACATTGAACAAATTTTGACCCCCTGTGAGGATGAAAAGAGTTTTGGTAATATGAAGAAATTTTGGTCTTACATCAAATACAAAAAAACTGACTATAATGATATCTCATCTCTAAAGAAAGATGGCAAATTGTTAACAGATCCTAAACTGAAAGCAAATGCACTTAATGCACAATTCCAATCAGTTTTCTCTGACACTTTTGATATACCCTTAGATGAATTTCAAAATAAACCCTACATGAGAGATAATAACACCTATCCTACAATGCCGGACATCGAAATAACAACTAATGGTATCACAAAACTCTTACTGAATCTTGACCCAACCAAGGCAAGTGGCCCCGATGAACTGAAACCAAGACTCCTTAAAGAGCTTTCTCACGAAATTTCTCCTATTTTAAGTCTCATTTACCAGAAATCATTTGACAGTGGAGAAGTGCCCACCGACTGGCGAACTGCACACGTCTCTCCGATCTATAAGAAGGGGTCCAAATATAACCCAGAAAACTATAGACCCATTTCATTGACTTGTATTTGTTGCAAACTATTAGAACACATCATAACTAGTGCTATCATGACTCATGCAGATAAACACAACATCTTATATCCCTTGCAACACGGTTTTAGAAAAAATAGATCCTGTGAAACGCAGCTTTTAGAATTCATAGATGACATTACAAATAATTTAGAAAAATCATCTCAAACAGACATATTAATCATGGATTTCTCAAAAGCTTTTGATAAAGTCAGTCACAATCTTTTAACCCATAAACTTTCGCACTATGGAATACAAGGTAAAACTAACAAGTGGATCCACAATTTCTTATCACACCGTACTCAGGCTGTAGTCCTGGAGGGTGAGAAATCAGAGTATGTTCCGGTGCAGTCTTGGGTACCTCAGGGATCTGTTTTGGGTCCTAGTCTGTTTTTATTTTACATAAATGATATACCCATTGGTTTAAATTCTACAGTACGTCTCTTTGCGGATGATACAATGGCATATCTCACCATCAAATCCAAAAATGACTGTAAAAATCTTCAGGATGACCTTGATAAACTTAGTTGTTGGGAACAAACATGGAAAATGGCTTTTCATCCAGACAAGTGCAATGTCTCGTCTGTCAGCAGAAACAAGCACCCACTTAACTACAGATACACCCTTCATGGTAAAGTTTTAGAACATGTTGACAAGGCAAAATATCTAGGTGTCACAATACAGTCAGATCTTAAATGGCAAACCCACGTAAACAACATATGCAATAAGGCCAACAGAACTCTTGGTTTCCTCAAAAGGAACTTAAACATCAGCTCCATTTCAGTTAAGGAACAGGCATACAAATCCCTAGTACGCCCAACCTTAGAATATGCCAGTTCAGTTTGGGACCCGTACATTAATGAAGATATAACTAATATAGAAAAAGTGCAAAGGAGAGCTGCTAGGTTTGTCACCAACAGATTTAGGAATACATGTACTTCTAGTGTTGGTGACATGCTGAACAGCTTAGAATGGAGAAGCCTTGCTGACAGACGGACAGATGCACGTCTCATTATGTTGTACAAAATTTCACACAATCTGGTTGCCATTCCAAATAATAACAGACTTTTACCGCCACTCAGACAGTCCCGCAATATGCACACTCTCGCCTACCAACTTCCATCATGCAGAACACAATCAAGACAACTCTCCTTTTTCCCTCGGACCATTAAGGACTGGAATGGCCTGCCTTTGACTGTAGTTGGGAGTGATTCTATTGAATCTTTCAAAACTGCTATCAAAAGTCACTCCTACACCCATTAATTTATAATCACTGTAAATAGTTTTAACTTATATTTAGCCCCCAATTCGTGGCGCATTTCACCACCAGTGACATAAACTTCAGCCAGTTGAAGGTGGTCACTAAAATGTAGAAGTAGAAGTAGGTACCTTTTCAAAATGGCGGCTAAATTTGACAGTGTAAATACATGTATGTTTGGAGGACGATTGTAGTGGAACAAAAACATTAAATTAAAAATCACTGGTGTACAGAACGGCATTAAGGATTATTTTATTCGGTAAGTGCATATGTTGATGTTTCTGTTACATGTTTTAGTTTTTAATCGTGGTCGGTATCTGATGGGGGGGAAAAGTCATCGGAGTTTGGGACCTCGGGGATACATTCGTTTGCATGTTTCACTCACATATTTATTTAAGCCGCTTACACCGTCGAAAACACCCTACGCCGGGATAAATATCTAGACGTAGATCTAATTCAAATAATGTGATGTTTTGTATTGACAACTGATTCAAATGAAAGAAAATTAAATAATCAATGTCTAAATTACTCACATACAAAGTTATTGACAGTAGGAACCGGAAGAGTAACACAGCTGAGGTAAACAAAATGCACTTCAGACGATAAATGGAAGTCATGTGACCACAACTACGTCACTTACAAGTTGTGGATAAATACGTCATCAGATTTGACACACATACACTCGGCCTTTTCCGCTAACTGGATCTCGGACGGAGATGTGTACCGAACGGAAAACATTAATTTTCTGGTAAATAAATAGCGATTCAAATAGTTATATCTAAATCTACACCGAAACGAAATGCAAGTTACAATTTAGTAAGTTTTAGAAAATCGATTTTCTTCGTAGACAAACGTTGTTGCGATTTGTGTTGACTGTCGGGTATTGAGGACCAATCGTAACTACTCGCTGTATTCCGTCAGAGTTCGGAATATAGGAATCACTCGGAACACCTCGGCTATTTCGAGGTGTTCCGATTGCTGAATGGATCAAACCGGAAGCGAAAAAAAATCGGTACAACCGATTCCAGGTTAACAATGTACAGCTTAGAGAACCAAAATTATATCCTACGCGTTACCATAGAGCTCACTTCGTTCGCAAGAATGGCCTTTGGCCATTCTTGCGAGCTGTGCTCGCTATTAAGGTCGACAGAGATCGCCAGAGGAGTTGAATGAGATGAACTCAGTTGGACTCATTGTCCCTAAGTGCCCAAATGAGCTTTATTCACTTCCCTAATGGGTCTAGTCTATCTTGGGTTAAGCAGGATGGGAGGTCAAGGTCTACCGTAAACTGGACCAGGCCCTGATCTGAGGACTCATATTGGAGAGTCCTCGAACTTGGGCCTACACCTGCAACTTTAACTTTAGGCTAGTCTCATTAATGACCCGTAAGACAGCATGCTAATTTTGTGACAGGTGCCGTCTTACATACTCTGCTGGGATATCTTTAAAACCGAAAGTAGCTCGATATCACCATTTAGAGTACACAGATGTGAACTAAACTTTAGGCGTACTCTGTATGGGTACACTGTCTAGAAATGACGCATACATGTAGCACTGGGATTTATTGGTTCTTATCCATAGAAATTCCTACACGGATCCCTATGCCAGTAATTGATACCTCCCATTCGTATAAACAGTATTAATAAGGACTGAAGAGACCCAGACAGTTAAGTCTGAAGAGAGTCTCACATAAACTACTTGGCTCATTCATCCGACCTCCCCTTTTTCTGACCATTTTGGGAAAAGAGTACCTTGTGAAATTGGGAATTTTCACATCGTAAAATTGGACAAATTGGGGAAAAAAGTTATCGACAAACGGTTAATTTGAGAAATATTTTCCAAACAACTGTATAATTTGTGCATATAAAAATTATAAATGTATAATTAAACAACAAAAACAACAATTTTGCTAAATTTTTATTGAAGCAATACTTGCACTGTACATAAACAGTTTCTTATTAAAGTGGAAGCTTTCTGGATTTTGCAAGGTATTACACATGTATCTTCTCTAGATACCCTTCAAAATGTTTATCTGTTTCGTTGATTGTCTGTAAATAAGAACAATTAATGCGAGTGGATGGATATTATAAAATGTTAATTTGGATCCACTTGTGAGGCCGAGTATGCATAGATGTCACGATATTTCTGATTATTGCTATTGATTAATGTTGCTTAATCCTGATAAGAATAAAGTGGATTCATAAACAAGTGTGTTTGTGGGTTTTTTTAATTTCTTTAATTTACAGGTAAGAGCTAGTGCGTATCCAAATTTATCTGCCAAACCCTCTTTTGTGAACATTTATTAGAATCGTCTCATCGAGAATGTTCCAATGAATGGTCACAAAATAGGGTTTGGTGGAGATATAGTATACATAAAAGTTATGTATGAAACTGATTGTGGTACACATCCTTATCTGTTACATGCTCTGAAATTTCCATATATGTTCATTGGTATCTCTAGTACCTGGTCAGGGCTTTTTTAGTCCCCCACCGGTTACCGGTTGGGGGACTATAGGTTTGCTAGATTCCGTCTGTCTGTCTGTCTGTCTGTCCGTCTGTCCGCACTCACCAAAGGGTAGTTGTGTGACTTTTTCTAACTAGTCCCACAAGTAAAATCATTAACCTGGCCAT
The DNA here is from genome assembly GCA_963576725.1 of Azorinus chamasolen. Taxonomy (NCBI): domain Eukaryota; kingdom Metazoa; phylum Mollusca; class Bivalvia; order Cardiida; family Solecurtidae; genus Azorinus; species Azorinus chamasolen. The sequence goes on along the minus strand of OY755236.1, from coordinate 70,775,380 downwards.
CTCTTGTGACATTAACCTGGCCATTTCTTGTGACATTAACCTGGCCAGTTGTGGGACATAGGGTTAGGGTTAGCTTCCAGATCATTCTTTTCCAAAGTTAGAGCCAAAAATAGTTTTTCTTGTGGGACTAGTCCCACAAGAAAAGATCAAAGGAAAAAGTCACACAACTACCCATTTGTTAGCATGTCCGTCTGTCCGTCCGTCCGTCTGTCACGCTTCTTGTCCGGGCCATATCTCCTACAAAGTTATGCCAAATTCATTATAACTTCACACATTGAAGAAGCATGATGAGGGCTAGTGTCATGCACAAGGGTCATAACTCTAGCATCAATATTTTTGGAGTTATTCCCCTTTTACATATTTTTTTGTCCGGACAATAACTCTTTATCTACTGGTTCAGTTGATTTGAAACTTCACATATGGAACAATCATGATAAGGGGTAGTGTCATACACAAGGGCCATAACTCTAGCATCAATATTTTTGGAGTTATTCCCCTTTTTCATATTTTCTTGTCCGTCCGTCTGTCACACTTCGTGTCCGGGCAATATCTCCTACAAAGTTAGGCCAAATTCATTATAACTTCACACATTGAAGAAGCATGATGAGGGCTAGTGTCATGCACAAGGGTCATAACTCTAGCATCAATATTTTTGGAGTTATTTCCCTTTTACATATTTTTTTGTCCGGACAATAACTCTTTATCTACTGGTTCAATTGATTTGAAACTTCACATATGGAACAATCATGATGAGGGGTAGTGTCATACACAAGGGCCATAATTATAGCATCAATATTTTTGGAGTTATTCCCCTTTTTCATATTTTCTTGTCAGTCCGTCTGTCACACTTCGTGTCCGGGCAATATCTCCTACAAAGTTAGGCCAAATTCATTATAACTTCACACATTGAAGAAGCATGATCAGGAGTAGTGTCATGCACAAGGGCCATAATTATAGCATCAATATTTTTGGAGTTATTCCCCTTTTTCATATTTTTTTGTCCGGACAATAACTCTTTCTCTACTGGTTCAATTGATTTGAAACTTCACATATGGAACACGCATGATGAGGGGTAGTGTCATGCACAAGGGCAATAACTCTAGCATCAATATTTTTGGAGTTACTCCCCTTTTTCATATTTTCTTGTTGGGACAATAACTTTTTATTTACTGATTCAATGTATGAAAGTAGGTACTAATACCATTCAGGTGGTCATGTATATACCATGGTCAACCACACCATGGGTGGGTGGGGTGGGGAGAGTGGAGGTTTTTTTCAGTCCGGTGGGGGACTCATGTCTTGCATACCAATACAACATGCCCTTGTTTCTCTATGTAACAGATACCCGCGATTTTCTTTAAAATCATGCAGTTTCCCCTAAAAATGGGTTTATCTCAGGGTTTTTTTCCCCCAATTGGCAAACTGCGTATGATTGTTGTTTCCCCTAATTAGCCATTTTTACTATATATAAAAGCAGGTAGCAATTTTTTCCCCTTCAAGTGAAAAAAAGGCCTGCTGGTGTGAGTAGTGTCTCTATGGAAACAAAGTATTTAAGTTTTCAAAGTAAAGAATATACCCCAAAAATGTAATGATGAAATAATATTTGTGGGCCTAGCTGACCCAGGGCGAGTTGACCCGGCCGACTTGACCCGAGGCCGACTTGACTGAGAGGCCTAGTTGACCTCGGACCGTCTTGGGGGGGTCAACTCGGCCCTTTCTCAACCGTTAATTCAAGTTTATAAACTGCAGCAAAAATTAAAGATCGTGATCGCTGGGCTCCTTGAAGAATTAAGACAAAAGTTTGCACATTTTTTTGCAGTGCTTCTATGATGTGTATTGAGTAATTTTCATTTGCTTGTTTCCACATTGTATAGAGTTTACTGCCCTTGACCATAGATGTAATGGTTTACTGTCATATAAGATGTGCATCATATAAGTTTTTTCTATATCTTAAATACAGGAGTTATCAGCCCTTGGATTTGCAATCCAGGCTGCCACAACTAGCCAGTAACTATTGAATACTTTTCGTAAATTAACAAATGCATTCAACACTTGAACCATGTTGCTCCTGGCAAGGAGAATTAATACTATATTTTAGTGCTGATACATGTTTACCAAACAGGGTAACTGTTACACTTGAATAAAGAATTGTAGAGGTGGAATGCTGCCGTTAGGTGCTGGTATGACATTGAGACATAACGCAAATGCGTCTGCTGTATTTTATCCAGAATTATATATTAAATGTGATTGTTTGGTTATGGAATTATATAAATGTGATTATTTGGTTATGGACTTATATAAATGTGATTGTTTGGTTATGGAATTATATATATGTGATTCAACAGTTTTTGCTATGGCAAACAATTCTCTTGTTTGTATGCCACTTTGAAAAATTAGTCATTTTTACTGTCAATTAATATAATTTTGCATAAATATTCTTGAAGTAAAAGATAAAGTGAAATAACACAAATGCCCATCATTTATGTATTTACAGGTAAGCCTGCATACATCTGTCTGTGCCCGATGTACTGAATTGAAAGAGAAGCATGAGGCTTCAAATGGAAGTATAGAACACAACAAAGCTAACTTTGTTCTCCATTTCTTCAATAACTGTGACTCTGTTACATTATGGAAGCTAGTTTCTCTCAACAGAGCACTTCTCCATGAAGTAAACCCCATGGAAGTAATTAATAAAGGCACTGTGTCAAAAAACAGATTCGAAAACATACAAAACCTACAAGAATATCTCAAGTTGGAGGAAGCAGATGTCGGTATGCTAGAAGACTTAATCATCAACTTATCCCAGAAGGAGAAGATGAGATTTGGGATCTCCAAGATGCATCCAAGATTCATGATGAAAACAAAATTGGTATGAAAGATGTTTTAAAATCTTTACTCCATGAATATTCATGTTAGAAATAATGAAATCATGAATATTAATTACATTATTCTTTATAATGGTTTGACCTATATTATTTCAATAGCAAACACAGGAGACCCTGATCAGACAGCTCCTACAGGAGCCATCTGCTCTACTCTGTAAAGGCGAAGAAAGGCGTATTTATGGTGCAACTTGACTGACCTTTGCAAACAGTTTGGATCCAGAACAGACGTTGAGTAACATGGCGTCTCATCAGGATCCGAACTGTTTTGCATTCAGTCCATAGTTCAAATGCTTGATCGAACCAGAAGTAGTCAAAATTGCATCAGATCCCAATTTGAGCAGGACTATGTTTTTCTCAGCAGAATAAGGGATAAATCTTCCCATACTACATTGTATGTAACTATGGTTGATTTCTTGATGAACTCACTTGAGATCCTGAATCATTTTGGGCCCTAACAGATTTTTTAACTGCTTTGACAATAAATCTTGTCAATGGTTATGAAAAGAAAGGTAGAACAATGTTCTTTACTTGTTTGTAGAAAGTTTTTATGGTCAGTGTACATTGTCCTGTCATTTGAAAACAGTGTAGACACAGATCAGAAGGATCTTTGAGAAGCTGTCTGATCAGGGTCTGCTCTGTTTGCTTATGAAATAATATATATTATACATGTAATATATGATTCTAAAGTCTGACTTGTCTAGAATTTCCTGTGTTCATAATGCTATTGTAAAATACATCATATAAATATTAAGTCATTATTTCTTACATGAATATTAATGAGGTAAATTTCTAGGTAGAGTTTCAGCAAATAAAACAAACAGCGAAATAGTTTTAAATAGTGCCAAAAATTTTCGTGAAACAGTTGAACTCTTTATACACTAGCAGCTGGGATCCAGACTATACACTATACACTAGCAGCTGGGATCCAGATGAGACACTTAGTAATGTGATGTCTCATTTGATCATTCTCAAGCATCTGATTGGTCAGATTCTGAGCTTGCTTGATGATTGAGAATGATCTCAGACTAGCAAAAAGGTTTATAACATCGGGACCAGGGTCCATGCTTATAAAGCTTTTAGTTGAGTCTGAGTTTCGTTCTCAAGCTTTTGATTGGTCAGATTTGAGCCAAAGGCTCAAATCTGACCAATCAAAAGCTTGAGAACTCAAATCTGACCAATCAAAAGCTTGAGAACGAAACTCAGACTCAAGTAAAAGCTTTATAAGCATGGACCCAGGAGTCCAAACTCTTTGACACTCTGAGTACATATAGAGAAATGAGGATAGAATCATGTTTTAGAATAGTGGCAGATGACATTTTTATAGCTGACAATTACTTAGCATTCAAAGAGAACACAGTATTCAAATACATAAATGTACATTACCAAGTCATGACAGCATTATTGCTGTCTGTAGTATTAGAAACTAAAGTATTTGACACTTTAGTATAGAAACCAGTATTAGAAGCTATTATTGATAATACAATGAACATTTTGTATATTTTTAAAACTTAGCTCACTGCTGCCAACCACATTCAATCTAGATGGAAAAATTATAAAGTGTAACATCAAAATAGATTATGACCTTTTAACCCTTCGCTTGCTATTCACGTCAATATACCTACCTGTAAATAGTGAATACCCAGATATACTGCACTATTTACAAGTTGATTGTGCAACCAGTGCACTCCACAGCAGTGATTGCACAGCGAAATACTTGTACACAATGAAGATATATGTAATTATACAACAGGGCATGGGTAAAGAAGGAGACATGTATGTTAAAATTCAGCAAGAGACGGGTTAAAACAATAGTTTACTCAATATGGTTAACCCTTTCCTCCATGAATATGACTCTGTAAAAGTCATGTTTTTTAAACCATTGTGATAAACAGAGCATTTGCTCCATAGCAGCAAATGCTCTATTTATCACAATGGTTTTAAAACTACCCAATTCAAAAATAGCATGTGAGAGAATGGGTTGAGGATAAAAAAAAACCCATAAAATATACATTGTAGTCTTGTTTGAAACAATTTGAAAAAAACTTGACTTGTGTATCAGTACATGATTGTGTGTTTGCAGAAAATGATTAAGTTCATTGGTGTTTTCTTCAAGTAAACTAAACTTATACCATGTATAATACTAGATATAAAGTAAAACTTCTAGAGATGGGGAACACAGGACTATTGAAAACCCTTTATTCCATAAATATTTATGTAAAAAATAATGAATAGTGAATATTAATTAGATCATTTTTAGCTCACCTGGCACAAAGTGCCAGAGGTATTTTGAGGGGGCTGTCTCCAGCGTCATGTGTCGTCAACAATTTACTTGAACATCTCTGAAACCACAAATCCTAGAGCTTTGACATTTGGTATGTAGTCTGATCTAATGGTGCTCTACAAAGATTGTTCAAGTTATAACCCCCAGACCAAAAATGGCCCCGTCCTGGGGTTTATCAGTTTTTCATAGGAAAATCTTTAAAAATCTTCTCTGAAATTATAAGGTCTAGACCTTTGATATTTGGTATGTAGCATGATCTATTGGTCTTCTGCAAAGATTGTTCAAATTATGGCCCCAGACCAAAAATGACCCTGCCCCGGGCCTACAATATACTGAGCACTGCTAACATATGGAGCAACCATGCAGCCGCAGTATCTCTTATTTTTTTGTTACTTGTCTGGTGAGCGATATCATGGCCATCATAGTCCTCTTGTTACTCATTTGTTACTCATTGGAGTCACCTCAGAAAGTGGCTGCAAAGAAAGGGTTTTGTGGAGAAATATACAGATATTATACATATACTTAGATTTCCTAAATACACCTCTGGCCTACAGTTTTGGGGAGTAATTCAGATGCAAAAAACCCTAGTTCTCCTATCATAGTTGTGACTACTCAGGAGACTTGTTTCCTTGAGATAATTCTAGTAAGTAGTCAGTCACAAGAACAGGTTTGGTGGAGAAATGAATTATCAGAATAGGTCTTTGCTACATATTCAGTGTACCTCTCTTATCTGGAGCTGAACAGACTGATGTGGTGGTCTAGTGGTAGCGCGCTTGACTATCAATCCGGAGGTCCGGAGTTCAAATCCCAGTCCCTCTCGGAAATTTCAGAGACGTTTTTGAATGTCTCCCACCAGCATAAGGTTGCCTCCTCTCCACCCACCAATTGGGTACCTGTGAAGGTCACTAGCCGATACTGCGGCTGCATGGTTGCTCCATATGTTAGCAGTGCTCAGTATATTGTAGACGAATGGCTCAATGTACATTCGGCTGAGCGGTCATTCAGACTGAAAGTAGACTATAACTAAGTACATGTACTTTACCTTTTTTAGCTCATGATATCTGAGCAAAGCTCAGGGTGAGCTTTTGGGAGACTTGAATGTACAGTGTGTGTCGTGCATCGTCAACAATTTGCTTGTGAACACTCTAGTGGTCACAATTTTAGGTCAATCTTCATAAAACTTTGTCAGAGTGACTGTCTTCATAAAATCTCAGATGAGTTGGAAAAAGGGTCATGTGGGGTTAAAAACAAGCTCACTATGTCAAATAGTAGGAAAACCTTGTGAACACTCTAGAGGTCTCATTTTTAGCCCAATCTTCATGAAACTTGGTCAGAATGATTTTGCTAATAAAATCTCAGATCAGTTTGAAAGTGGGTCATGTTGGGTCAAAAACTAGGTCACTAGGGAAAATAGTAGAAAAACCTTGGGAATACCCTAGAGGTCACATTTGTAGTTCAAAATTCATGAAACTTTATCAGAATGATTGTTATAAAATCTCGGACTAGTGTTAAAGTGGCTTATGTGGGGTCAAAAACTAGGTCACTAGGTCAAACAGTAGAAAAACCTTGTGAACACTCTAGTGGTCACATTTTTTGTCCAATCTTCATGAGACTTAGTCAGAATGATTATCCTGATAAAATCCTGGACGAGTTTGAAAGTGGGTCATGTGGGGTCAAAAACTAGGTCACTCAATTAGTGGGAAAACCTTGTGAACACTCCAGACCTTTTCAAACAGTACCAACACTCAGATCAGATGAATCCTACAGGAACCATCTGATCAGGGTCTGCTCTGTATGCTTATGGTATTATATTAATATGATTCCACAGTTTCTGCAATGCCCAAAAATTTCTGTGTTCATATACCATTTAAAAGTTCAGCTAATAATATTCATGGTGTCATTATTTCTTGAATATTTATGAGGAACAGGATTCATTTTTTGTTGATCAGGTATGTACAGGTATATGGTATACTTTTCTTGTTGATTTTACAGAATCTGGAGAGAGTTGTGGCAGTTGAGGTGTTTCAGAGGATGGTGGCTTGGTCAGAGGAGGCACTGGACAGGACACTGGTCAGTGTTGGTCAGGAGGCGGTAGACTACGACATGAATACTATGGACTTTAGAAACCATGTGGAATACCAGCAGCAGGTTAGACTAACCTTTTAAGAGCTTGCACAGTAAATGATTCACATTAAATCTTTACCCTATAGGGCGAATCGCCGTGACGTCACGCGCACCTGTTATCTTAGCCGAGAAAAGCTTGGTGGGCAAAAAGACTGACAGCTGATATGTAAACAATAACAGAAACATTGACAGCACTTTGAAAACTTCAGTTAAAATCAATAAAAAACGATTATGGTGCAATCGTTGATGATAATTACATCGATAATACGTGTAAAAACATAAACATGAACCGAAAATTGATTCTGGAAGATGAATTAACAAGATACAAACATTTTTATTTGGAGTCCGTTGTACAACAAATAACATGACATGTCTACAATAAAGTATTTGCCGACTATGTAAAAAAAATAACAACAGTTTAACATGACAACCTGTGGAATTGAAAGATATAAGCTTTTCAAAGCATGGGTAATGCACAGTACAAAATTATAGTCAGAAAAAGTTAAATATTGGTAAAATACACAAGTATTAACTGTATTTGATAAAGGGTCATATCAAAAGGATATAATTGATTACAAAAGTACATGCATTTCTAAAGATGTGCCACAAAGTTCCTATCACAGGATACTATACTGCCAATCATGACAAAAACGTTATTTGTTGCAAATTTATATAAAATCATAAGGCGTGAAGTTTCGCCCAGAATTAAGAGTTGACGTCGTAATTGACTGGGACCCTTTACTCTGTGACTATTCTTGTAAGACATACTGATATCATGAATATTTATTAAATTAATTTTTATAATAGCATATGTACTGAGGATGTTTTGATATTGGGGAAAAAACTGTAGAGTCAGATCCGGGTAATGTCAGGTATACATTTTTAGCTGAATTCGTAACTTAAGGTTGGTTGTCAGTGGTTTTTTAACCCTTTCCCTGTTGAATATTTATGTCAGAAAAAGATGACATCATTAATATTTATTAGCTGATTTTTATAATGGTGTAGAAACACATGCCTTAAAATTTTTTGGTACTGGTAGAAATGAAGAGTCGGATCTGATATAATTTCATAAGCAAACAGTGGGCCCCAATCATACGGCTCCAATAGCCTTCAGATCCTGGTCTACTCTGTTTGCAAAGGCAGGAAAACGGTTTATGTATGGTAAAGGGATAAGCAAACAGAGCAGACCCCCCCCCCCCCCCCCCACACACACACACACACAAACACACACCCAGATCAAACAGCTTCTATTTGCAATCTGATTTGAGTCTAATCATTTGCAAATGTGTTTATAAAGGGTTAGGAGTTTTAAACAAATAAACATTTTTTTTGTGAATTGTATAACTAAGAAAACATTCTTGTTATTCTGTTGCTTTGTGATGATTAACCCTTTCCCTGCTCAGCATTTATGTAAGAAATAATTATATCATGAATATTTATAAGCTAATGTTTCTAATGACATTTGTAGACAGGATTGTTTTGTTGGCAGAAACTGTAGAGTCGGACCTATATCAATTTCATAAATAAACAGAACAGCCCCAGTATGATTTGGGTCTACGCTGTTTGCAAATACACGAACACACGTTCATATTAGAGAAAGGGTCACATCTTTGAATGCTTAAATTTTAAGGTGGAATGACCCGTCATTGTTTAACTGTAGATCCCATTCATTATATAATAAGACTTAAATTTGCTATATGATTTTGAATAATAAACAGTGAAGACCCTGGTCAGAGGGTTGCTTGTTTAGCTATATATATTGTCTGGGTCTACATTTTGCAAATGTCAGTACTTTTATTCACCGCATTCAAAGATTCTAACAATACACACTATTTGTTTTGAATACTAAAAATGAATTGTGTTAGACAGTTGGAGACTATATTATTACATTACTTACTCAGCCGAAATACTGCTAATTTACTTACTAGACCTAGGAAAATAGTAACGATCAAAGGTGCCAGATGGTCAGTAAATCCCCTAATTTCTCAGCAGGGGACAAGGGTCAGCGATCACGGAACTGCCATCTATCACACACTGTCTAATCAACAAAGTTATGAACTATTACGTAACAGGAATGCTTCTATTGTGACAACTACCAAACAATGTGTCAATTGTCTAAAGTTATGATTTGTTAAACAGCTTCCTGCACAATAGAAGATAACTATGTTTTGACTAATTAGATCTATGGCTAAGCATAATTAAACCCCAACGATTTAGATACATAATGTGAAATATAGTTCTAAAGATAATATAGATTGATATGATCTAGATCTATTCTAAAATACTTTTACTAGATCTGCTACGGTACTGTACAGTAGCCAGAAAGACATTTTACAACACACGAATGAACGACATGAGACTATATACATCTAATATCTAGATCTTATTAAAATAAAACGAGAAATAAAATTTTAAATACTGTTGATTTAAATTATTTGACATATCAGGCATGTCCAACAAATAAATAATAATGTCTCCCATTTCAAAGAAAGGCCAGATCAAGGGATCGGGTTTTTAGTCCCCCACCGGTTACCGGTTGGGGGACTATAGGTTTGCTCGATTCCGTCTGTCCGTCCATCTGTCACGCTTCGTGTCCGGACCATATCTCCTACAAAGTTATGCCAAATTCATTATAACTTCACACATTGAAGAAGCATGATGAGGGCTAGTGTCATGCACAAGGGCCATAACTCTAGCATCAATATTTTTGGAGTTATTCCCCTTTTACATATTTTTTTGTCCAGACAATAACTCTTTATCTACTGGTTCAATTGATTTGAAACTTCACATATGGAACAATCATGATGAGGGGTAGTGTCATACACAAGGGCCATAACTCTAGCATCAATATTTTTGGAGTTCTTCCCCTTTTTCATATTTTCTTGTCAGTCCGTCTGTTACACTTCATGTCCGGGCAATATCTCCTACAAAGTTAGGCCAAATTCATTATAACTTCACACATTGAAGAAGCATGATCAGGAGTAGTGTCATGCACAAGGGCCATAATTCTAGCATCAATATTTTTGGAGTTATTCCCCTTTTTTATATTTTTTTTGTCCGGACAATAACTCTTTATCTACTGGTTCAATTGATTTGAAACTTCACATATGGAACACACATGATGAGGGGTAGTGTCATGCACAAGGGCCATAACTCTAGCATCTATATTGTTGGAGTTATTCCCCTTTTCATATTTTCTTGTCCAGTTAATAACTCTTTATGTACTGGTTCAATTGATTTGAAACTTCTCATATGGAACAAGCATGATGAGATGTAGTATCATGCACAAGGGCAATAACTCTAGCATCAATATTTTTTGAGTTACTCCCCTTTTTCATATTTTCTTGTCGGGACAATAACTTTTTATTTACTGATTCAATGTATGAAAGTAGGTACTAATACCATTCAGGTGGTCATGTATATACCATGGTCAACCACACCATGGGTGGGTGGGGTGGGGAGAGTGGAGGTTTTTTTCAATCCGGTGAGGGACTCATGTCTTGCATAGCAATACAACATGCCCTTGTTTTGTGGTGTTTTTTTTTTCAAAGTTCAGCTGGTAGTTTATAGGGCCGATTAATTCAAGATTCTTGTTGTATCTATCCTTAGAAACTAAAACATAATTGTCATTATAGTCAGAGGATATAGTAAATGTACAGAAATCAACAATTCATAACCAACACAGTCATTAAATGATGTGTAGGCTAACTGTTGCTTAGCCTTTACATAGGGATACATAGGCTGTCAATGTTTTTGCCCACCAGTTAACTGCGCATGCGCGAAATCGGCGGGTTTGTTTACAAACAGAGATTCGCCCTATATATGCATATTTTTACCCCTTTGCAAACAGAGTAGACCAAGATAAGATGGCTCCTATAGGAATTGTCTGATCTGGGTCTACTCTGTGTGTAAAGGTGTGAAAAGGTGTTTATATGAAGGAAAGGGTTAACCCATTCCCTCATATTGACGAATTTTGATACCTCTGAAAAAGTCACCTCTTGAAACCATTGTTATAAATAGAATCAGAATCAGAATCAGAATACACTTTATTTTGGATTTAAACATATACAGTTTATCATCCCTATACATTGTACAATACAAGATATAATCAAAGTCAAGCAAACCGCTTGAGCACATAACAAAACAGAATTTTAGCATTCAAACCATAATAAAATACATGCTAATATGACATTACGCGGAGGGTAAATTTTGAATGTTTACTAATACTTTAAGCAGAAAGAAGGTTACTGCGTATTTTAAGAGCACATGTAACGTACGTTACTAGCTTTGAAATTACAACTTCATCGTTGGAACTTAAAAGCTGAGTCAGTTTTAACATATTTGGCCTCATTATAAAATAATTTGGAATATATCTTTGCCTAACAACCTTGTACTTTTCACATATAAATATAAAGTGAAACTCGTCTTCAATGTCTCTACTCCCACATATATCACAATATCTCTGTTGCCGTTCTATACGGTGTCTACCATAGCGACCAGTTTCAATTTTCAATTTATGGCAAGAAGTACGTAATTGTGTCACACATTTAAGCTTACTGTAAGGTATGTTCATGTTAAGATAGTTTTCATACCCATGCGAAGATTTCAAGTGTTTGTATACGATAAGACTGTTATTGTTTTGCAATGAATTGTCCCATTCCTGTTGAAAACAATCAACTATCCTTTGTTTAAATACACATATAAATACATTTGGACTTACAGAAAAAGGGTCTTCCCATACATGTCCAAACCATACTTATATAATAGTTCTTTAACACCTGACGCCCAATTTGTATGGTTATCCCACGTATCTGACAACGCACATGCATATGATTCTCTGATAATACAATTTTCAGATGTCAATACTTTAAACCAATATTTTAAGATACGAATGTAACGGTTTATGTATAGAGGAAATCTCCCAAGTTCACCGTACACTGCTGCGTTGCTTGCGCTGAGTTTAACTCCTAAAATACGTTTGCAAAAACGTAAATGTATGCGTTCTAGCTCTTTGCTTTTAGTAAATCCCCAAACTTCGGTGGCGTAATTTAGAATAGACGTCACAAAAGAGTCAAACAATTGGCACTTCGTTTTGGGTGTAAATGTTAACTCTTTCATGTTGCAAAGTAGAACGTTCATTGCTTTTAAGGCTTTACCGGCTAATAATTGGATATTGCTACCAAATTGTCCATTGCTACCAAAAACAACCCCTAAATAGTTAAAATTGTCCACTATTTCAATGTCTTGTCCTTCATAAGTCCATTTCTCACTCTGCTGTACACGACCTCGACGCCTGAAAACCATTACTTTTGTCTTGTCCACATTGACTTTTAATCCCCATCTGTCACAATAAGCCTTAATATTGTCTAAACTACACTGCATATCTTCCACAGAGTCTGATAAAACAACCATATCATCAGCATACAACATGAGTATTAATGTAAGATCTCCTATCGAAAGACCATTAACAGTATTTGACTGTAAATAAGGCTCGAGGTCCTCGATAAAAAGAGACCAAAATATCGGTGAACATATATCCCCTTGCTTCAATCCAACAGCAATGTTTATAAAATCTGAATAGTGGTTACAATGTTTGATACGACAACGAACATACTCATACATTGACCGTATAATACGTAAGAGTTTACCATTGATGCCTGTTTTAGACAATTTAAACCATAAGGCATTCCTGTACACACTGTCAAAACATTTTTTCATGTCGATGAAAGTACAATATAACCTTTTCCCATTACTTAGCATATGATTTATAAGCGAGTTCAGACAAAATATCGAATCTGTTGTTGAGAACCCCTTCCTGAAACCAAACTGTGCATCAGAAATTACGGTATTTTCATCACACCAAGTAGTTATACGTTTGTTTAAAACCGCGGTAAATATCTTAGCAAGACAGCTGACAAGAGTTATTCCCCTGTAATTGTTCGGGTCATTTTCGTTGCCCTTTTTGTATAAAGGAATAATAATCCCTTCCATCCAAGAGGTAGGAAAATGCCCAGATTCAAAAATTATGTTAAAAAGATCTGCAATATGTGCGGATAAGATATCTACGGTTTCAATGAAATACTCATTTATTAACTCATCAGCCGATCCTGCTTTGTTTTTCTTTAAGCCATTTATAGCTGTCATAACTTCTTGCACAGTTATTTCCCTATCAAGTTCGGCATATTCGGTATCATTTAATACAGTTTGCGAACAGAATCGTTCCGACTCCTCATCTGTAACAATATTTATTTCATTCGTTAAGTTCTGGAAATAGTCTCTGAATTGCCCAACATCTATATTCTCGCCTTTCTTCGTTTTCTGTCCAATAAAATATTTCCAAAAGTCTCTCGGTTTTTTACTTTTCAATGACTCAATCTCCCTCATTTTCAAGTATTTATGGCTGTTCTTCTTATGTCCAATCATGCGCTTGTATTTTCGCTTACTTTCAATAAAAACGTGTCTGTTTACTTCGCACTTACTTTGATTAAATATATTTAAATATTTAATATAGTCTTGCCTAGCTCTTGAGCACTCCTCGTCGAACCAGTCTTTTTTCTTTGTAATGGGCCGCTTTACGGCCTTGCCTGGGTATACCTTAGCTTTCACAGATCGTTTAAATAAAGGCTTAGCAGCATCATTTATTATATCTGAAAAACTTTGGACAATTGTGTCTACACTATTACCGTCTCTGATCGGTTGTCCATTAAATAACATGTTAAAACGGGGCAATTCAGCAATAATATTACGCCTGTATTTTTTCCGTTTACTGTCATCCCACTTAATGTTGTTTCTAACTTCATCTCCTGTGTTACAGCTGTGTTCGCTATAAATGTTATGTATTGCAACGTTAAACTGTATTAGAGCATGGTCTGAAAATATATTGAAATCATGTATTTCCATCGACTTTAAAGAATTGCAGTCTTCTTGTCTACATAACAAATAGTCAATAACAGAACAACCTGAATGGCCACAGTAGGTGTATGCGCCGGTTTGCTCTAGTCTACCATTGCAGATGCGTAACTCTGTACTCTTACACAGGTCCAGTAATTGCAACCCTTGCCTATTGTGCTGTTCCTATAGGAGCAAATGCTCTATTTATCACAATGGTTGCAAACTACAAAATACTTATTTTTTCCTTTTCATTAGTTAATGCTCCTTTTGGTAGATGTATTCAAAGAGGTTGTATCTAAAAATAGCCTATGAGGGAATGGGTTAGACCTTAACTTCATAAATACCAGTACATGTATTCATAATTATATCATGTTTATAACTTTTGGTCATGGCAGAAACTGAAGGGGTAGATCTTTATTATTCCATATCGAATTAATTTAACCCTTTCCTTCGTATAAACACCTTTTCACGCAATTGCAAACAGAGTAGACCCAGATCAGATGGCTCATATTTGAGATGTCTGGTCAGGCTCTGCTCTATTTCCTAATGGCATGGTATAGATCAGATTCTACAGTTTTTGTCAAAGTAAACCATTCCCCTGTCAAATCGTATGTAAATTATAATAGTTCAGCTATTAATCAATATTAGCTTAAAATCTTAGGCAGGATCATCCAAAGTGATGGGTATACTTTGAAAGTTGAGCAGTTTTGTTTTCTGCGCACATGTCACAGAGAAGTAACTATACCTTTTCTACTCGTCCCATATAATGGACAACCCATTCCCTCATATTGACGACTTTTGACGACTCTGTAAAGGTCACTTTGTGAAACCATTGTGAGCAAATGCTCTATTTATCACAATGGTTTCAAACTACAAAATTAAAAAAAAATATCCTTTTCTCTAGTTAATGCTCCTTTTCGGTAGATTTGTTTAAAAAGGTAGGATCCAAAAATAGCCTATGGGGTAATGGGTTAAAATGCTAACTGCAAACTTACAAGCATTTCAAACTTAGATCCAGATGCGGTGCCTAGTAACTTTGCTTCTCATCAGGCTACACGCTGTTTGACACATGGACACTAGGCTCTCAAAAACTTGTTTGAATTGGAAGCAGTTAAAATTGCACATGGTGTAAATGTAAAGTAAAGTACATGTTTATGAGTTTTTAAAAAGCAGCAAATGTACCAGTTCAGCAAAATTTCTCTGAAAGAAACCTTGTAAAATAGAAATTTGAGTAACATGTACATTTGATCTACATTAACCCTTTCAACGCTGAATTTTCAAATGGACTATTCCAAAAGCAACCACCTGCCCCAAATACCAACTAATTAACACAATTTAGTGGTCGTTATAGAGAGGTTCTACTGTATATGAAGTATAAAGAGTTAACCTTTTCATGCATTTACAAACAGAGTAGACACAGATCAGACGGCTCCTGTAGGATCAGGGTCTGCTCTGTTTTCTTACAGAATTACAGATATAATTCTACATCCACTGTCACAGTCAAAAATTCCTTTGTTAGTAATGCTTTAAAATAGTTTGGCTTATTAATGTTTATGATGTCATTATTTGATAATTTCTTACATGAATATTCAACAGGGAAAGGGTTAATATAGTTCATGGTTGCATAGGTCACCCCAATCAATATTCTCTATATGGGTTCTGTAATGAGATTCTACTATAGTTTCTTAAAAATGTTTCCAGTTACAGGAAATTGTCAAGAAGATCCCAGACTCTTCAGTGTACTTGATGCAGCTGGCTCATGATAAAAGTACTGAAAACCGGAGATTTCTTCAGGGTACAACGCAGGCCATGGTTATATCATTGCTTAACTGTAGGGAAGGAGGAAGATTCACACTGAGACATGGTCCGGATTTTAAAAATAAAGTGTATATGGTTAGCTATGGGAATTTTGAAGATTTTTATGGTCTTGTGTACCAAAAGGATTTCTGTAACTGGAACCTGGTAAACCAGTGTTTAAATAATGAGCCCGGCCCATTGACAGGCTTGAAGATTTCCACAGAATTGGCAGAGACAATACAGGAAAACAAGGGAGATCAAAGTCTTATTACAAAGTGCATGTTACTGTCAGATATGTTCTGTCGAGCCTTGGGGAGATCGTTCATGGAGTTTCCAAGGGGCTATGCTACTAATGGTGGTATATAGACAATTAACCTTCTCAATACTAAATAACTTTTTACTCCATAGATGTCTTTTAACTCTTTACTTCATAAGTACAGTGAAACCTCGGAAATCCGAACCCCTTCCGGACCAAATGAAAAGTTCGGATTTCTGAGGATTTCTGATTTCTGAGGTTTCTCATGTAGTTAAATGTTTCGACCACAATTATGCTCTCTAAGTAAGGTTGATGTGATCAAAATGTTGATTGCTGATATTGCATGACATTAAAGGGTAGATTTTGCTCACAAAGTATTTGCAATGGACTTGTTTCTTTAAAGCTTTCTACTTTGAAGAAGCAACACCAATGTAAATAATAGTTGAACTGAACTTTAATGTCAAGGGTTAAGTCAACCCGTCTACGCTTACCCGGCGGTTCAGACATGATCGTGATCTTAACTAGAACTTTTCTTTACGATGTAGAATATAGCCTAGAATGAGCGAGAATGGTGAACAATTTGAGAAACTGCATCATTTATTACATTTGGAACAATTAGGGATTACTCGCGACCTTAGTTTGCAAAATTACCAAACGAGATTAAAGATTTTTTTTGTCAGTCAGCCCACCGTGTGTAAAACAAAAGTCACCGCACAAAAGAGACCGCTCTTTATTCCACAAAATTAGGACATAATTTGGACATTAAAGAGGTCTTACTGCAGTCGATCGCCACAGCCCGTCTTTTAATCCATTTAAATCAACAGCCGCATCAAACACCTAATGATTCTTCGAAGATAATTGGGGCTTAAACAAACACCAGTTGACACGACTACCGCACACGCTTTATCGTGTGTATGTACCGTGTAGAGTTGTGGTAACATAGCCGCTAAAAATAGATGCGCATGCCAGCCCAAACATTCTCAGGTACAGTAAGCGTTCGGAATTCCGGGTTACATTTAAGCGCAATTAAACAATTTCGGACGAAAAAATCGTTCGGAATTCGGAATTCTGAGTTTCCGGATTTCTGAAACTTTCCCGTAGTTAAAATAAGAAGAAAAAAAAATCGGGACCAAACGGAACGTTCGGAATTCCGCGGATTTTGGAATTCCGGAGCTCCGGAATTCCGAGGTTTCACTGTAATCATGTAAGAAGTAATAACACCATGAATATTAATTACATTGTACATGACTTTTTATAATGGCATATGTGAACACAGGAAATTTTAGCAATGGCAGAAACCGTAGAATCAGATTTATATTATTCCATAAGTGAACAGGACAGACCCTCATCAGGGTCTACTCTGTCTGCAAGGCATATAACGGGGTATATGGAGTAGAGGTTTAAAGCCTTTGCGAACAGTCTTCTTTGAAGAACCTTACCTGTTTAGTTTCAATTTGTTCTCTACAAGTGATGACAGAATGAATAAAATGTGTATTTAAGATTCAGGTTAAAATCATGTAAGTTTTTGAATGCTAAATGGTTTATCTTTGTTTAACATTAAGTATGAGAGGGAGAATTTTGAATGACAAACTGTGCAGACACTGATCAGAGGACTCCCATAGAAACCCTCTGATGTGGGTTTACACTGTTTGCAAATGTCAGAGAACTCATTTCTAGCATTCAAAGGGTTAAAGTTGACTAGTATCATATCAAAAATCAGACTTTAGACATAGCAGGACAATACATGCCCAAAGGGGGTGGTATCTAATGTTATGATTCTTGTATGTGACACTCTGTGTACACTTGTTATCTACCTATTAACCCTTTCCTCCATAAATACGCCTTTCTACGCCTCTGTAAAAGTCACCTGTTGAAACCATTGTGATAAATAGAGCATTTGCTCATATAGGAGCAAATGCTGTATTTATAACAATGGTTTCAAACTACAAAATTCTAAAAAAAATTCCTTTTCTCTAGTTAATGCTCCTTTTTGGTAGATTTATTCAAAGGGGTTGTTTCTAAAAATAGCCTATGGAGGAAAGGGTTAAACACAAATGACTCTGGAATTTATGGTCTGGACATTCTGATTTATCCTGTAGATATGTATTGACCAAAAAGAAATTGGTTAACATGCACATTTTAGGGCACAACTTTGGCTTTAACCAGTTATGTGATAGAAACACCTTTTCCACACCTTTGAAAACAGATTATACCCAGATCAGATGTATCCTGTAGTAGCTGTCTGATCAGGGTCTGCTTTGTTTGCTTATTGAATTTAAAGATCTGATTCTACAGTTTCTGTCATGGCAAAATAAGTCTGTTCATGTACCATTTTGAAACCAGAGGGACATGATGACCCTTGTAGCACTAGATAGAGATGAACTAGTCACTTCCATCTCCACAGAATGAAGATAAGAGGGCCATCATTGTTTTAGAAGAGCTTTCTGCAGGATTTTCACCCTGCATTAAGCTGCCACCTGTCTCTAATACCGATATCCATACTGAATTGAACGTCTGGTCCAGAGGGGTTTTACTGTATTATTGAATAGCAACCAGTTTAAAGATCAAGATTGATATTTTATCTGGTTGTAATTTTCAACAGAGTTATGGCTCTTGAAAACATTCATCCTTCTTTCATAATTTTTTTCCTGCAGATATTGAGCTGAAACTTTGAGTATGATTAATAACAATGAGTTGCAGCTCACATTTTGACTTTTGATCTGTTTAATCTATTTCCAGCAGTTACCACCCATGGATTTTGAGTTTCATGATATTTTTTTTCAAATTTATCTGTAGTTCTTGCAGATATTCAGGTGAATTATTGTATAAGATAAATTGTTAACGACTTTCAAATGAAGATTTACTTTCAAATGAAGATTGACTTTCATTCCTGTTGACTCATCTGATTTGGTACTTGTCCACTGCATACACTTCTCCTCAAAGAGGTCTACCAATCTATGAAGTTTCATATTGATACATCTTAAACTTTTTGATTAATCAGCTACATTAAACTTTTTGCATGCCGCCACTGCCGACAACTGATGCCTACAACTACAACAACGCCTGCGACCCTGTGATCACAATAGCTCGACTTTTCTTTTCTTTTCTTCGAAAACAGACGAGCTAAAAATTATGGCCATTTGAGTTTTGTCATCCGCTAGATATTTGGACTTTCTTCTGCATTGTTATAGATACTGATCAAGCTAATAAATCGTTACAGATCAGGTTGGACCTTCTATCCTCCAGTTGATTGATTCATTTCAACACAAAGATAATTATATCTCCCCTAGTATACTGGGTAGACATTTTGTATTTGTGCGTGGTGTCTGTCTGTCCAGTTTTAATTTGTCTGAGCGGTTCTCCAAAAGCTTGGTTGAATTTTCATGAAACTTCATAGGATTGATCAGCACCATGCCTAGTTGGGCATATCTTACTCCTGTTCCAGGTCGATGATTTCTGCAGAGTTATGGGACTGAATTTTTACATTAATTTTTTTTTTGTCCTCTTGGAGCTTTCTGCGTAACTTTCACCCTGCATGAAGCAGCCTCAGTATCTCTACTAGAATTCTGGTTTAGAGGTTTTTTCAGGGTTGCCAGCAGTCTTGAAAAGTCAGGAAAATTGGTTTCTTTTTCAAGGTCAGGGAATTTTAAAATATGAAAATCCTGGAAAGTCAGGGAAAAATTATTTCAAAGCTCAAAGAAGTTAATCATTTTAAACTTTTGTGGCTATGGCAGTCTTCAAGCATTAAATTTAAGTAATTAAAAATATAGTTTAATGATGTAATACTGTAACATGCATTTAATTTGTTTAAATCCCCCATTTTTCTTTAAACACTAACTTTGCTTTGTAAATATGATTTCAATGGTCTTGCTATTAGTCATGGTGTTTTATTGTTTTTGCCTCTAGGAACAGATCTTGGATTTTTGAGAATGTTATTTTGCTAATACTAGCAGGGTTCAAATGGCCTTGTTATTAACCATACTTTATTGTTTTTGTCATGAGGAAAGTGTACCTTAAAAGATGTTAGATTTTTGATAGTTACATGTCTTGCAAAGATGTGTCTGATATGTATCTCTTAATAATTAGGTTTCACTGACCAATAGTCACAATTATGTTTCATTGACTTTGACCACCAAACAGTCATACATGTGAAAGAAACCCATGTTTATTATCATTGTGTTTGATGTTTATGTTTAATATATTGGAAAATAAATACAAATCATTTGGAAAAAATAATGGGAGGATTGGACAGTTAATGGGGAGGTCAGGAGGCCGTTTAAATGTTTGGTGGTTTTGGTCAGTTAAAAACATGAATTGGTCTGACAGGGAAAAGTCAGGGAATTTTATTCACTCGGAGTGCTGCCAACCCTGTAATTTTACTGTAACATTTGTTATCATAAAGTGTTATTTAGTTTCAGTCTTTCATGTATCTTGCCTGTGCATTCATGTCAGTGTCATTGTTCATGTACAGTAAAACCTCAATAACGACCGCTAAATTACATAAAGTATTTTGTGTTAAAGGCAGGTGGATGCTTAGAGCAAGGTGAAACTAAAACAGAATGCTCCTATAGTAGCGTTTTGCTTTACTTTAACTTTGCTTTAAGCAACCACCTGTCCACAATACCAACTAATTAACACAATTTAGTGGTCGTTATAGAGAGGTTTTACTGTATTACAAAGTTTATACTTAATAAACCACGTTAAGAAAAGAATGATTGCTTTTAAAGATTTTGTGCTGTTGTGTAATATATGGTTAATCTAACCCAAACCATAATTTCAATTATAACAGTAAAATCTCCATAGCAACCACTTAACCCTTAATCTGATGAATATTCATGTAAGAAATAATGACTACGGATTTTAATTACCCAATTTTCTCGACAGGATTATTAACAAGGGAAATTCGGAGAGTGGCAGAAACTTGACTCTGGTATACATTATCCCATAAGCAATCAGAGCAGACACTGATCAGGAGCCATCTGATCTTGGTCTACTGTTTGCAAAGGTGCAAAAACGTTTATATGAGGTAACGGGTTAATGCAAATACATACGAGTCTGTTAGAGATGGTGGTTGTCTAACCCTTTCCCTCAAATACAGTAAAACCTCTCTAAACCAGAATTCTAGTAGAGAAGATTTTAGATACTTTTAGGCAGGTGACTGCTTAATGCAGGGTGAAAGTCATGCAGAAAGCTCCTCTAGGAGTTTTCTGCATGACTTTCACCCTGCATTAAGCTATCACCTGTCTCCAAGACCGATATCTATACCAATTTTAACGTCCGGTTTAGAGGGATTTTACTGTAAACATTTTTTCAGGACTTTGCAAAAAGTACACACAGAACCATCTGATCAGGGTCTGCTCTGTTTGATTACAGAATAATATAGATCCGAGTCTACAGTTTCTGACAATGTTTTCAATTTCCTTTGTTATTGGCAATATTGATGTTAAAAACAAGAGCCGCATGTGGCACCAACTCGTCTGATTTGGTGCTTGTCCAGCTAAATTAAAAAAAAAAATAAAAAAATTAAAGGGCCATAACTCCAAATTTTTTAAATCAAGAGTTATGGTTCTTATGTAGTGGCCTTCCCCTCAACGAGATCTACTAACCTATGAAGTTTCATGTTGATACCTCTTCTCTCTACTTTTCAAGAAATGAGCTACATTTGTACATTAAAGTTTTTGCACGACAACGACGCCTCCTACGAGCCAGTAATCACAATCGCTCGCCTTTTCTTCGAAACATACGAGCTTAAAATGAATAATTAAAATCCGTAGTCATTAATTCTCACATGCATATTCATCAGGTTACGGTTTGAGATGATCAGTGCTTACAAGTTGAGTAGAACCACAGACAGACTGAAGTTTCAGATGGTGTTGAAGAAGATAACGGTTGAAACCCACCTCACCTGCAAACATTATAGCTCATTCTGCAAAGAAATGGTGTTGTTTGTCTAATCTTCTTCAAGCACTAGGTTTCTTTAAACATGATCTAGGACAGAGATATAGGCAAATATAGTAAAACCCCTCTAAACTGGAATTCTAGTGGAGAAGAATTTAGATACTTTTAGGCAGGTGGCTGCTTAATGCAGGGTGAAAGTCATGAAAAAAGCTCCTCTAGGAACTTTCTGCACGACTTTCACCCTGCATTAAGCTGCTACCTGTCTCCAAGACCGATATTTATACTAAATTTAAAGTCCGGTTTAGAGGGATTTTACTGTACTGATCTTATTGCAGTCTGTAGGATAAGGGTTGACTGATTTGGGTTCCCAACCTATCAACCTCCTCCCTGTTGAATATTCATGTAAGAAATAATGACATCATTTGTTGGTATAGGAGCTTTCTGCATTACTTTGACCTGCATTAAGCTACTTTCAGCCTTACAGACCCATAATAAGACCTCTTTTTGATGGCAGCTTAAGAAAGGTTCCACTGTGTTTTGTACTTAACCACAGCTATAATGCAGAGGCACAGCTATGATGGCCTTTGTTGGCCATGGCAGAAACTGTAGAATCAGACCTATAGTGTTCCATAAGCAAACCAGAGCCATCTAATCTGGGTCTTCTCTGTTTGCAGAAAAAGGCATATGTAATGAGTAAATGGTTAAGCTGCCACAAGTCCTCTCACTTTTGGTGTGTTTTTTTCAAGCAACCAACAATGGGAGAAAATTGGAAGTTAAACATCTCCTTTAACCCCTTCCTTCATATAAGCACCCTTTTAAATTTTATAGTCATATGCACACAGAGTAGACCCAGATCAGAAATTTGAATTTGGAATAAATATAGAACAGGGAAAGTGTTAATCATCTCCTTCAACTAACATACTAGTAACCTAGGCAAACAGTTTGGATCCAGATGAGACACTAGGTCTAATCATGACCTACCAGTATAGGAAACTGTATTTTTGAAGAGAAATGAAAGAGAATTAACTTTCATAAATGTAAGAGGCTTTCAAAATTGTAGCTGATAATAATGTCTGCAGGTTAACACTTAAAATATTCAAACAGTTAAATGTAACCCTTTACTTAAATAATGCCCCTTAATGCCTTTGCAAAAACAGTAGACACAGATCAGATGTACAAGAGCGGTCTGGTCAGGGTCCAAGCCATTTGCTTATTTACCTTTTACTCCTTGAATATTCATGTAAGATATAATGAATACTAATTAGATTAATCTTTATAATGGAGCATGGACACGGGAATTATTGGTAATGGCAGAAAAGGTAGTATCATTTATATATTATATCATAAGCAAACAGAGCAGACCATGATCAGACGGCTCTTAGAGGAGCTGTCTGATCTGGGTGTACTCCGTTTGCAAAGACATAGAAATGTAGAGGAAAGTGTTAAATTACATATATCTGCTCCTACATTTCATGCAAGGACCTAAAGTTCCTGTGTTTAAAAGCCATTATAAAATTTCATCTATTTAATGTTTAATAGAAATGTCATTTTATCTTGCATGAATATTCATGGAGGAATAGCCACAATGGACAACAGAGAACAACACAATACCTTTTTCAACATAATACAAATGTATACAATTTATTCAAATAATATCTCCTGACAGTCATGTCATACCAGGATCACAACAAACCTGAACAATTTTATACATTTCCTTAACCCATTACCGCATAGGCTATTTTTAGATACAACCTCTTTGAATAAATCTACCGAAAAAGAGCATTAACTAGAGAAAAGTAAACTTTTAGAATTTTCAGGTTTGAAATCATTGTGATAAATAGAGCATTTGCTCCTATAGAAGCAAATGCTCTATTTATCACATTGGTTTCACGAAGTGACTTTTACAGAGTCGTCAAAAGTCGTCGATATGAGGGAATGGGTTAATAAAGAAATATAGTGTTTGATTACTTTGAAGACAAACAGCATTCAATAAAGTCCACAACATGATGAATTCCACTTCAATAAACTGAACTTTGCCAAACTATTAAAACTTTAGATGCTACAACAAATTACATGACATCTTATATGGTTCCAAACAGCACTAATTCATCCTTATAGTCTGGACAGAATTAAAGCATCAAAAACTGCATATATGTAGTTCATATAAGAATCTCTGCCAGTACAATTTCTATACTTCTCCACCAATCTTGCTGGTATTCATAAGAACCACATTTCCAAGGCAAATCTTATGTAAGTATAAATAAGACTGGGGTTGGCTAAGAAATAAAAGAATAAGATAAATCAGTACACCCTTTATCTTAAGTTTTTTGGTTTTTTTTAAAAATGAATTACAGTGAGTTATATGGCTCCTCCTATGGTTCTACAGTAAACCTCCTCTAAACCAGATGTTAAATCTAGTATAAATATCCATCTTGAAGACAGGTGGCAGCTTAATGCAGGGTGAAAGTCGTGCAGAAAGCTCCTAGGAGCTTTCTGCATGACTTTCACCCTGCATTAAGCAGCCACCTGCCTAAACATATCTAAGTTCTTGGCTAGAATTCTGGTTTAGAGGTGTTTTACTGTATATACTAGCACTAGATCAGTTGTATAATTGACTGGTCCCAACTGATAATAGTCTAAATAACAGTTTAATTCATAGACACTGTACACCTTTTAACTATTTTGCAAACAGAGTAGACCCAGATCAGACACTCCTGTAGGAACTGAGCAGGGTCTTCCCTATTTGATAATGGATTTAATAAAGATCTGATCCTACTGTTTCTGAAAACAAAAACAAACCTTGGCCATCATTAAATATTATTTAATGAATATTCATGAAGCCCTGAATTCTTGTTTTTAATATATTCATGAAGTAAAGGGATAACCACCATCTATCTATATAAGCTGGACATTTTTACAGCTATCCAATGCCAGTGGTGACAAGGGAAGTCTCTAGTTCATCCATGTGTGGAAAAAGTTCATGCATCAAAAATTAAACAGCAGTATATTTAACTGCCATAAATAACTTAGCCTTTCTACCAATTGCAAACAGAATAGTCCTTGATCAGATGGCTCCTGTAGGAGCTGTCTGATCATGGTCTGCTCTGTTTGCTTATGAAATAATATAAACATGATTCTACAGTTTCTGTCATGGCCAAAATTTCCTGGTTTCATATGCCATAATTTATTTTATATGAAAAATTGATCTAATTAATATCCATGATATCATTATTTCTTAAATTAATGTTCATGGAGTAAAGGAGCCCTCTGATCTTGGTCTTCACTATTTGCAACTGACAGTGCATGTACGACCTGCATTAACCCATTCCCACTTAGGCTATTTTTAGGCCATCCTCTTTGATTAAATCTACCAAAAAGGAGCATTAACTAGAGAAAAGGAAATTTACAGAATTGTGTAGTTTTAAAACCATTGTGATAAATAGAGCATTTGCTCCTGTGGAGCAAATGCTCTACTTATCACAATGGTTTCACAAAGTGACTTTTACAGAAGCGTCAAAAGGTGTCTATATACGGGAATGGGTTAAAAGGGTTTCATTTCTCCACAGAGCCTTATCTTGCTGCTACTAATTAGAAATGCCTTGGTGAGGTGGATCTAATAAGTAGCAGCACGATGGGGTTCGCAAAACATATTTTACTTTGATTTCTTAAATATCTACAGTTCTGCGGAAAATGAATGTAGACTATGATCACTGTATCATTTTCCACAACTTTTAACATTTTTCAAACTACATGGTGATTTTCTTGTATCTCAGTGCATTCAGTCTAATCTTGGAAGTTGTAATACATTCATGAATCACATACAGCTGTCCCCACTATCATTCAGCTCAAGTCTTTGCTTGTTCATCCAAATCTGCATATCCTAAGGTGTTCCATTTTTCTTTTTTCATCAGATTACTAGAATAATAAACATATGAGTTTTATGAAATAAGAAAAAAAAATATGAAAATAAAATTAAACGGATATGTAATGCTTTGAAAACAAGAAAAACTTATCTATGGAGTAAAGAATGATTGCATTTTAATTCAATACCGATACAAATTTTCTGCAAAACATTTCAATTTACTGAAAAACAAGGACGAAATCAAAAATATTAATACATTGTATTTCCGTCTCAGGTTTTCATATCTCCTACCCATAAGGTAACTATTAAAGGAAAGACATCATTATGATCAGTAAATATGAAAGAGATCAAACTATGGTAGAAAAAGAATACTCACTTTTTCATCCTACATTCTAAGTAATTCTTTGAAACTTCTCTGCACAAAGTGTTTTCTCCCTTGTAAATACTTAAACATTTCATGTACTTTTTCATTTCTTCTTTGCACTCACCTGAAAAGATGAAAACTTTATTTAGATATAAATATTCACTCATGTACACAATCCTTGCATTAGTACTGTATAAGGTTGATACAGTGAATTATGCAGAATACTGAACAATCAAAATCTCTTATTTCTCTACCAAACTCTATCTTGCTGCTGCTCATTAGAGAACTAGAGTCGCAGTAAGATAGGCTTTGGCAGAGGCATATAAAAAAAAAAAAACGCTTCCTAAATATGTAATAGATACAGTACTCGTCTTACTACCAAAGTGTCTTCTTACAACCGTTATCAGGACAGTTTGTTCGCATGACCGAAGACGTGTCCGAGGCGTAGCCGAGGACACTTGTCTGAGGTCATGTGAACAAACTGTCCTGATAACGGTTGTAAGAAGACACTTTGGTAGTAAGACGAGTACATGTATCTTACTTGTACGACAGTACGTTGTAGACTTTTAATTTTGATTAAAAATGAATATTTCACAAATGAGTACAAAATGTTTTCCCCTTGGTTCACCCAATTCAAATCCTAGGTAGATAGGTTTTAACCACAGGAATCGCGTGCGTACAAAAGTGTCCACTTACAACCGTTATCAGGACACTTTTTCAATAGCTTTGCTGGGGGTCTGTCGTACAAGCTTATCTACAGTACAGCCCTGAATATTCATGGAGTAAGGGGTTGATGATGGATTCAAGTAAAACTCTGGCACATATTTCTTAAATAATTATATCATCAAGTGTCCTATTTTGATGTGGTCCAGTTTTGACACACCATTTCCTTCTGCCTCTTTTTACATTTCCCCCCAGACTTACACTTACATAACATTTTACTGAACTATTTACAAACACTTAAGCTAGTGTCAGCTGCAAATATGTGGAAAATCAGTGATTCTAAGGTATGTTTTTATATTCATGTTGCTTATGTATGCATTAATGCTAATACATGTACTTTTTTTTTGGTTTACCGTTTCCCTCTCACAAAAAATATGCTCGCTTTCCTAAAATGAATTTGACAGCTAGCACCTGCATGAAATTGCCTATCTAAAAGGGAAAGGGTCAACTTTCTTTCCAGTGGGTAATTTTGTTGCAGCTGACACTTCAACGGTTTCCTGCTGTGCTTATTATCAAACTGACCACTCGCAGTCTACGAGCGTGATAACCTAATCGCTTGCCTAAGGCCATCCGACGCACACTTCTTTATTCATTGAGCAACTGCCTCTGGGAGAATTCTTTCATTCATATTATGGTCATGTGAACCATGATTTTGTCAAGAGACTGATATTTGTACATGTATATTCGTTGCCCCATCCTTCCACATTGCTATAGTTTGCACATAATAAACCAAAGGCAAAGCTAATGTTACGAAGCCCTTTCATGTCAGAAATTAGTTCTCATTTGTGTACTCTAAATGGTGATATCGAGCTACTTTCGGTTTCAACGATATCCCGTTAGAGTACACAGGGGTTAAAACTGATTTAGGTTAGGACGTTCCTCAGTACACACCTAATAATTCCTGTCGGGTGGAATTTTCTTCCAAAATATGACATAATTCTTAAGTAAAGATCGACATGCAGTAGTATAAATATGTATTAAATTAATGTACCAGACAAGAAAACTTCCAAAGACAGTTATTTTTTGGTTGCTTTTAATCCACTTAATCTGTTTCCTCGTAGCGCTTACAGTAACTGCTATATTGCACTCGTGTGTATACACTCGCATTGCCTGACAACAACAGTGTGGGTTGCAGTGTGAATTTATAAGTGTATCTGAGGTCAGTTGTTGTTTGAATGACGTAATTACCACAAATATGCAGATTTACATTGAAAATTAGGTCCAAAATGACCAGATGGTAAATTAGAAAATTAATGATTTCCACCCTATATTTGATGCATTGCCATAAGACTGTAATATCTTCTTCATCTTCTCTTCTTTAAGGTTACTACACTCCCTTATTACATTGAGGATTATGTGTAGGTGCTGGATTAAAATATATTTAAAAGTACTAAAAGTTTTAAAAGCGACATGTTTCAGAACTTGTGCTAGATAGAACTTTATCTACATGATAAGAACAACACTAAACATGATAAAAGATAAGACTTTAAACATGATAAGTGGTAAAACTTTATATGTGAATTAAGAGTATGGCAAACATTTTAAAATTAGCATGCCATCTTATAGCTCATTGATAATGAGGCATCTAGACCATAATAACATACTTCATGAAAACCAGCATGGCTTTAGATCCAATAGATCCTGTGAGACACAATTGCTTCTAACTACAGATGACATCACGAAATCCTTGAACCAAGGACAGCAAATTGATATGGCAATCTTAGATTTCGCTAAAGCCTTCAATAAGGTGACGTATCGAAGGCTGGCTGAGAAACTTTCCTACTTCGGCATTCGAGACAACACCTTGGACTGGGTGAAGGCATTCCTACACGACCGTCAGCAACAAGTTGTCATCGACGGGGAAACATCTCATCTCTCTACAGTTCTTTCTGGCGTCCCTCAGGGCACTGTATTGGGCCCAACTTTGTTTCTTATATTCATAAATGACATGGCTTTAAACATATCATCCACTATTCGGTTGTTTGCTGATGATTGTGCCTTCTACAGAAATATCCATTCACCAAGCGACCAAGTTACCCTACAACAGGATCTTGATTAACTAGTCGAGTGGAGTAAAAGCTGGCAAATGGATTTCAATGTTGATAAGTGTGTCACCATGAATATATCAAATAAATGGAATAAGTCACTGTTCAAC
Organism: Azorinus chamasolen; assembly: GCA_963576725.1. Taxonomy (NCBI): domain Eukaryota; kingdom Metazoa; phylum Mollusca; class Bivalvia; order Cardiida; family Solecurtidae; genus Azorinus; species Azorinus chamasolen. The sequence continues at coordinate 70,746,144 of OY755236.1, read as the reverse complement.
TACTCCATGGAAGTAGTGAAACACCATCCATACCTTGGTGTTGAACTTTCTGACAACATGAAATACAATATCCATATTGAGAACATAATATCTAAAGCATCTAGGGTCTTTGGGATTCTGAAAGCGGAATTTAAGACATTGTCCAAAGTCTGTGAAAGAACACGCATACCAATCACTAGTAAGGGCAAGATTGGAATACAGTTCGCCCATATGGAACCCTCAAAAGAAAACTCAGATTAAGAAAATTGAACAACTGCAGAGAAACGCTGCTAGATTCGTATCAAATAAACCCTTCAGTTACAAAAACTCGACGGGTGTAACAAATATGCTACAATAGCTTAATTGGCCAACGCTGGAGCAGCGAAGAATGTCATTCGACCTACTTTTCATGTATAAGATCGTCCACCAACTAGTGGCAATCCCTGTTACCTTCTTACCGGTACAATCGCCCAGACATAATATGGATAAATTCGTGTACATCTCATGATCTGCACAACAAACTCGTCTGCAAGAAGTAATATGAAATTTGTGGCTTATCACTGCAAAATCAATGCATACCAACACTCATTCTTTCCACGAGTCATTATACCAAATTACCATGGAACAATCTACCTGAAATCACGCTTCAACACAATATCTTGAACGGGTTCAGGGCAGCAGTTCTCCCTGCTGCTATAGTGAGAGTGTGATACCGAGACGCTGTGTACAGTGTAAATCAGGGCTTTTTCTCTCTTAATTGGGAAGGGGCCTTAGCCTGCTGATTTTGGGAAGAATTATCGCTAAAATTGCTGATTTGGGAAACAAAAAAGCTGGTGTAAGTTTGGATTTTTGGGAAAACTGCATGATTTTAAAGAAATTTTCAATTGGGAAGGGGCCTTTTACAGGCCTCTATTATAGAAGGTGAAAAACCCCTGTAAATATGTTGCATTCACATAAAAAAAATTCCACTATCACTTTTTTGGGGCGCCTGTCACACGTGACCACACAAATGTAGTCACTACCCACCCACCCACTGTACAGTCACCCCCTGCACCTCCATGTAGTGTCCAAGAAGGATGATGTGGAGAAATGGCATTGAAGTTAGAAAGTAGTCAGAAATAGTATAACTTGTTTCCGGGTGCCATGTTATTTAACACCTTTTTTATCAATCAAATGCACATCAATAAATTGCAATAGACTGTTATGCAGCTGTCAGGTATGTCGATTAAATATGGGATCGACATGAGAATACGACCTTTGTATTCATTGCTTACGCAAAGAATACAATAAAACCAAACCAATCTCGATTCAAATCGGGCTTCAAAAGTGAATCAAATTCACAATAACTGTTCTCATTAATGAGGTATCCTTAGATACGATAACGTAGCTCTATTCCTAAATAGATGTAAACTGGACGCTAGTCATTATCAGTCTTACAGCTACGATATCGCATCTAAGGTATCCTATACGTTGGTTTCAACATGACTGATTGAAAGTTACGCAACAAAATATGAAGTGAATGTGTCGCGAAAACTGATAACAAGCCCATTTTCCACCTATATTTCATGATTTACGAATATAATTTTTTATAACTACCATCATGGTCGAGAGGGAAACTTCCCTTGTCAGGCGGTCTTAATTTGGTTCTGCCAGAAGGCTGTGTCGAAGAGGTTACGATGCCAGACATTTTTCTATGTTGACAGATGATGCCAGACTCTACCAAATCTTACATTTTGAATAAAACACGGACAATCCACGAGACCGTGTCGCTAACTAGGACATGTATTAGCCTATCCACATCTATTGATTTTAGGAAGTCGACTGACGCGAACATCATGAATCAAATGGAATGCTACTACCATTTAAAAGCAATAAATATTCACAAAATCATTCAAACTTTAGATGCTTTACTTACAAGAGGAGGTAAGATATTGTTAAAATAGATTGGAACTAAATGGTTATGCATTTTATAAAACAACTGTCCATTTCAATTTACCTTGTCACTGAATTTGAATCGAGATTTTTTTCCCACTTCTTACCGGATTGAGATCAAATTTAAACCACTTGTGTCATCGTTTTTCAAGAACTTTGTGCCCGAGTTTCCCTTGAATCCATCTTTAAATAAAGATTTCATGCATAAACAATAATTCCAATAAAGTGACGTTTACACCAAAAACCGCCGAATCTGATTGGTTGAAATTTGACTTTCATTTCTCAAATTCCTTGAAACCATGTTGACGTAGAATTATTGGGAGAAAATGTTGTTTTGAATGGAAAAGTAGTAAAGTCAAGCAGGCAAAGCCACATGCAAGACGCAACCACCACCAAAACACCGATAGACAGCATGACACACACACACACACAACCACACACCCAAACGCACACACACACACACACACACACACACACACGACATGAACACAGAAAACACAAAAATACACACAAGAAACAGGGACAAACGTTCCACAACATGAACAAACCACAAGCACAAAGACGCAAGGCAAACAAAAGGAAGGGTGACAAAGAGAGTACCGCCTTGGCACGGTCAGTAGCAAAAACACCACTGGGGGTTTAAACCGGTTTACGGACGTCCTAACCTCACACTTCTCTCAAAGTCACCCTAGCTTTACAAATATTGTAAATAAAGGTATCCCCGCTGGACTTACCCACAACATAGACGACGGTGAACACAGGACATGTAAAACATAGCATAATAACTGTGACAATCCGTCAAATATGTACTCAATGACTTTGCTGAAGTCAGAGCACCTGCAGGTAAGCCGTTAAGGGCACGACAGGGAAAAAGTAATACATGAGTCTGGTAAGCTCCTCCTGTATCCAAGTTTAAGAGTATACCATCATAGAGTACTACCCTCGGCCTGTCATCGCGCAAGCAAAGAGGGAAGCGTAGCTACCGACTGTAAAAGGGTCGATAACCAAACATGCAGTGTGTTGCAATATAATAGGATCATAACCTTTCTTTTTAAATGTTTTAATGCGTTTTATAAACAAATCATGAAAATGGATATGACCCCGAATTTTCCTAAGTTTGTAGATAACATCCCCATAAAATTCTGGTTGAGAAATGCCTTGTCGCAGTAACGTCCGTAGATTGCAATTATATTTACTAATGAGAGGTAAATTTCGATAATAAAATTTAGAAAAGGTTTTCCGAAGTTTGTGATATCTGTAACCTTGCTTAAGAAGTTTATCAGTTATAACTAAATTACGTCTGTTAAAATCTTCAAGCAAAGAACAGGCTCGGGCAAACCGAATAAGTTGAGAAATATAAACCCCATAAGATGTAGAACGTGGCACATCCCCATCTAGAAAAGGATAATTAACAATTTTAAAATTAAAATCTTCTCTTTTATCGTATACTTTGGACGAAACTTTATCATTTGTAATTGAAAGATTCAAATCTAAAAATGAAGCATTAATGTCAGATTGATTAGCTTTGTTTAAAGACAGTTCTTTTGGGTAGATTGAAGAAACCATAGTATCAAAATAAGGATTATCTAAATTCAAAATATCGTCTAAATACCTTGAAGTTTTATTAAAAGCATTAACAATATCGGTATGTGTATTAGGTTTTAAGCTAAGCATAAAATCCCTCTCGTAGCAATACAAAAACAAATCTTCAACAAGAGGGGCACAATTTGTACCCATGGGTATACCAACAACTTGACGATATATGGTATCCCCATAACGCACAAATATATTATCTAAAAGAAAGGTAAGAGATCTACAAACATCAAGGCAAGTCCACATTGTGTAATGTTCAACTTCTGAATTCGAAAAGAATGAACGTTGAACATTACAAGCAATGAACATTTTGTTTTCTCTGGCAAAGGTTTTTTCTATTAATTTAATAAGTTTATCCTTTATAAGATGGTGAGGTAGAGTAGTATAGAGTGTAGAGAAATCATAAGAGCTCAGTAAAGAAATGTTATACTGTTCATTTTCAAGTTTTGTTAAAACATCATTTGAATTTTTTATGGACCAAAAAACATTAATACCAGAATTTTCATATATTTTATCATAGTAGCGTTTAACATGTTCTTTGATCGTAGTAAGACAGGACGTCAAAAGTATAGATAATTTAGTAGTGGTACAACAGCTAGAGTTGGCAATAAAATGCGACTTATAAGGGTTTTTATGTAGTTTCGGAATCCAGTACAAAGTAGAAAGTTTATGTTGTTTTATGTTAGGACCAGACTTAAAATTGTTTTGTGGAGCGCGTATTTTGAAATTTAACTGTAAAGAGTGAAACTTATGGTAAAAAGCAAGTGATTGTATTAATATCAAGAACTAGCAGAGACAGGCGGCTCGCATGGTGTAGACTGTACATAGAGAGAAAAGAACGAGGTGAAATTAACTGTTTATTTTTCGGATGGAAGTAAAGTGGTGATCGGCAGTGATAACCTGTGTTGATTTGGAGAAAACAAAGCGAGGGCTACAGACCAGACTTAGTGTCAAAGTGGCCTGGCCACTCTGCCAGTAATAACAAGACACCTCCCCATGATATCAGTTATTTCAGGACGACAACGTACTGGTAAGATAGCTGTTTACCAGGCCAGAAATAACATTTTAGGTCCAATTCTTGGCCTGAACAGTAACCGGGACTTGAACATAATTGAGAATACTTGGCTGTATATCAAACATAAACTTTCATGTAGAGTGCATTTTATTGAAAATAAAAGGGATTGTTCAAGAGATTTTGAGGATCTGGACATGTATTCCACTGGTCTATGTTCAGAGCTTATACAGATCGATTCCAAGAAGGATTATGCAAGTTACTTCTACTTCTACCACGATACGGCCTCCATCAAATTGTTGATTATTCTGCCATTTCTTAGGGTGTGGGCATAAAAATATATTTAAAAGTCCAAATCACTCACAAATGGTGCTGTACAAATTATAAAGTGTCTTTAAAAAACATATTGCAATCATTGAATTGTGCTGCTGAGCCTTGAAGGTTTCTAGGCTCTGCAGCAACACGGTAATCGTGGGCAAGGTGTTCCACTCCCGTATCGTTCGCGGACAGAAGGAATCCTTCCTGACATTTGTCCTACAGGTTGGCAGTTGATAGGCTCGTTCATTAAAAGAGCGTGACTGTCTGTTGTATGGTGTGAGTTTGTCGCTAGTGTCAATATTCACCAAGCCATTCGCCAGCTTATAGAACATACAAAGTCTTGCTGTATTTCTCTTTTCTGCCAACGGTTTCCACTCTAGTTGGTGAATCATATCAGTTACTGAGGATCTATTGTGGTACCGATTGACCACATAACGAGCTCCTCGCCTTTGTACTTTCTCGAGTTTATCGATATCAGTCTTCAAATGTGGACCCCAGGTTGAACAGGCATATTCCAGAGAGGGCATAACAAGTGACTTTAATATGTTGGTTACTGATGTTGAGATTTCGTTTCAGGAAACCGATGATGCCATTTGCTTTGCCACATATGTTGTTAATATGCGGAGTCCATTTCAGGTCTGAAGTGATGGTTACTGCAAGATATTTCACAGAAGTAACTTGCTCAAGTGTGTGTTTTCTAAGTGTGTAGTTCCGATTAATGACTTTTCTGGGGGGTTTTTGTGATTGAAAGAACATTGTATTTTTCCGGATTAAAGGCCATTAACCACTTGTCCTCCCATTGACATAACCTGTTGAGATCAATCTGCAGATTATCACTGTCCGAGTCCGATTTTACTATGAGATACGCGATAGTGTCGTCAGCAAACAATCTTATTCTTGATGTTTATCCTTTCATCATGCTCTTCCATAAATGAAATGTCATTCCAAAAGCATCAGTTGAACAGGAGTTATTGATCGGACAAAAAAGTAACAAAGGGCAATAACTTCAAAAGTATTGAAGCCAGTGCTATGGCCCTTTTCATGACACTTTCTCTCATCATGCTCTTTCCATGTATGAAGTTTCAATACAATGGCAAGATCTATGTAGGAGTTATCGTCCGGACAAGAAAGCGTTAAACAAATGTACAAGGGACAATAACTCTCAATTTATTGAAGCCAGAGTTAAGGACCTTATGCATGACACTTTCTCTTATCATGATCTTTCCATGTATCGACCCTTTTACAGTCGGTAGCTACCCTTCCCTCTTTGCTTGCGCGATGACAGGCCGAGGGGTACCATATATCGTCAAGTTGTTGGTATACCCATGGGTACAAATTGTGCCCCTCTTGTTGCAGATTTGTTTTTGTATTGCTATGAGAGGGATTTTATGCTTAGCTTAAAACCTGATACACATACCGATATTGTTAATGCTTTTAATAAAACTTCAAGGTATTTAGACGATATTTTGAATTTAGATAATATGGAAAAATAGTCAAACAGGGAGAGCCACACACGAAATGACACCGCACCAAACACCATCTAACAAGAAACGGTAAAGCCACAAGACAAAACATAACAGGACGCATATCAAGACGAAATACATTAAACATTAAGCATATTAAACAACAAAATTGACCGTAGGCTGAAAGCAGGAGTGCCGCCTTGGAACGGCCAGCAGCCAAAAAAAAGGGCTACTGGGGGACTTAAACCTGGTTTACGGGTACCCAACCTCGTCCTTATCCCACTTTCACCAAAGTCAAAATGTAAATAAAATTCCCCCTCCAGACAACTCCACAACATGCATAACGATGTCTGCCAAAATGAAAATGATTTGAAAATAAACGTTAGAGGTAAACAAGCGACGTCATCATGTAAATGACGTCATAATTTAAAAGTACGGGAAAACTATTTGAAACACTTCTACACCGACATTTAATAAAAGATAAATCGCAAGAAGATACAATTACTAGTGGATATTAAGCATGCACAACTGTTTTGTTTGAAAAAGAATAAACTTGACATCGTAGACATGTACTCGATGACTATTCAGGTCAGAGCAGCTGTGGAGAAGTCATTTGGGGTACGACAGAACTAGCAAAATACAAATATCTAATTTCCTCCCTCCGTAAACGGGTTTAAGAGGGAATCTTCATAGAGTATTAAGCCTTTTCCGTCGTCGCACAAGCAAAGAGGAAAGCATACTGACCAACTGTAGAGGGGTCGACCACCAAGCAGGTAGTGTGCTGCAATATAGAGGGGTCATATCCCTTTTTAATGAATTGTTTTATACGTTTGACAAACAAAGTATCAAAATATGTGTGTCCAATAATTTTTCGAAGTTTGTAAATGACATCACCGTAAAACTCCGGATGTGAAATACCTAACTTTAGAAAAGTACGTAAATTACAATTGTATTTGCTGATGAGTAGAACATTACGGTGGTAAAATTTTGAAAATGTTTTACGAAGTTTGTCATATCTGTAGCCCTGTTTTAGTAGTTTTTCAGTGATAATAAGGTTACGATTGTTAAAATCATCAACAGAGGAACAAGCTCTAGCAAAACGAATAAGCTGAGAAATGTATACACCGTAACATGTAGCTCGGGGAACATCTCCATCCAAATGAGGATAGTTAACTATTTTAAAATTAAAGTCATCCCTTTTGTCATAAATTCCAGAAGAAATTGTTCCATTGTTTATAGATAAATTTAAATCTAAAAAGGCTGCAGATATGTCATAACTATTTGCTTTATTAAGCTTGAGCTCCCTAGGGTAAATTGAGGTTATCATAGAATCAAAGTATGGGTTATCAATATTAAAAATGTCGTCTAAATAACGTGCTGTATTGTTAAAGGCATTGATGACATCCGCCTGTGAATCGCTGTTAAGGTTAAGCATAAAATCCTGTTCATAACAAAACAAAAACAAGTCTGGAATTAAAGGAGCACAATTGGTTCCCATGGGAATACCAATGACCTGGCGATAAACAGAATTACCAAAACGAACAAATATATTGTCTAACAGAAACGTAATAGCGTCACAAAGATCTAAACATGTCCACGAGGTATATTTATTTGTAACGTCATTGGTAAAGAACGCATGTCTAGAATTACAGGCAATAAATGATACTTTTTCTCTGGCAAATGTTTTATTTATAAGATTAGTAAGTTTGATCTTAATTAGATCGTGTGGTAATGTGGTATAAAGTGTAGAAAAATCATAAGTGCTTATAGTGTTAGCTTGGTGTTGCTTGATTTTTAATTTAGTTAAAACCTCATTGGAGTTTTTTATAGACCAAAAAAGGTTAATTCCTGAATTCTCATAAGCTTAATCGCAGTAACGCTTGACAAGTTCGTTGACCGCTGTTAGACACGATGTAATTAGTTTGGATAGTGCAGTTGTTGTGCATGAGACAGAATTTGCTATGAAACGTGATTTATATGGCGTTTTATGGAGTTTAGGTATCCAGTACATCGTCGGAAGTTTATGATGTGTGATTAATATATCAGCATTGAACTGTTTACATTTATTAACATGTTCAGATATAATGTCCTTATTTAATAATAATATGTCCTTATATAATCCTTATTTTGAAACTATGATTTCTTCAATTTACCCAAAAGAACTGTCTTTAAACAAAGCGAATCAATCTGACATTATAGCTTCATTTTTAGATTTGAATCTTTCAATTACAAATGATAAAGTTCCGTCCAAAATATACGATAAAAGAGAAGATTTTAATTTTAAGACTGTTAATTATCCTTTTCTAGATGGAGATGTGCCCCGTTCTACATCTTATGGGGTTTATATTTCTCAACTTATTCGGTTTGCCCGAGGCTGTTCTTTGCTTGAAGATTTTAATAGTCGCAATTAAGTTATAACTGATAAACTTCTTAAGCTAGGTTACATATATCACACACTTCAGAAAACGTTTTCTAAATTTTATTATCGAAATTTACCACTCATTAGTAAATATAATTGCAATCTACGGACGTTACTGCAACAAGGCATTTCTCAACCAGACTTTTATGGGGATGTTATCTACAAACTTAGGAAAATTCGGGTCATATCCATTTTCATGATTTGTTTATAAAACGCATTAAAACATTAAGAAGAAAGGTTATGATCCCATTATATTGCAACGCACTGCATGTTTGGTTATCGACCCTTTTACAGTCGGTAGCTACGCTTCCCTCTTTGCTTGCGCGATGACAGGCCGAGGATAGTACTCTATGATGGTATACGGGATGAGCTTACCAGACTCTTGTATAGGGCGAATCTCTGTTTGTAAACAAACCCGTCGATTTCGCGCATGCGCTGTTAACTGGTGGGCAAAAACGCCAATAACGGCCTATGTAAAGGCTAGGCAACAGTTAGCCTACACATCATTTAACGACTGTGTTGGTTTTGAATTGTTGATTTCTGTACATTTACTGTATCCTCTGACTATAATGACAATTATGTATTAGTTTCTAAGGATAGATACAACAAGAAGCTTGAATAAATCGGCCCTATAAACTACCAGCTGAACTTTGAAAAAAAAACACACAAAAAAAACCCCGATCCCTTGATCTGGCCTTTCTTTGAAATGGGAGACATTCTTATATATTTGTTGGACATGCCTGATATGTCGAATAATTTAGATCAACAGTATTTAAAATTTTAATTCTCGTTTTATTTCAATAAGATCAAGATATTACGTTATACAGTCTCATGTCGTTCATTCGTGTGTTGTAAAATGTCTTTCTGGCTACTGTACAGTACCGTAGCAGATCTAGTAAAAGTATTTTAGAATAGATCTAGATCATATCAATCTGTATTATCTTTAGAACCATATTTCACAATAAACTACCTTTTTCAATATACATGTATCTAAATCGTTGGGATTTAATTATGCTTAGCCATAGATCTAATTAGTCAAAACATTGTTATCTTCGGTAAGCTGTTTAACAGTTAAATCATAACTTTAGACAATTGGCACATAGTTTGGTAGTTGTCACAATAGAAGCATTCCTGTTACGTAATAGTTCATAACTTTGTTGATAAGACAGTGTGTGATAGATGGCAGTTCCGTGATCGCTGACCCTTGTCCCCTGCTGAGAAATTAGGGGATTTACTGACCATCTGGCACCTTTGATCGTTACTGTTTCCCTAGGTGTAGTAAGTAAATTAGCAGTATTTCGGCTGAGTAAGTAATGTAATAATATAGTATCCAACTGTCTAACACAAATCATTTTTAGTATTCAAAACAAATAGTGTGTATTGTTAGAATCTTTGAATGCGGTGAATAAAAGTACTGACATTTGCAAAATGTAGACCCAGACAATATATATAGCTAAACAAGCAACCCTCTGACCAGGGTCTTCACTGTTTATTATTCAAAATCATATACATGTAGCAAATTTAAGTCTTATTATATAATGAATGGGATCTACAGTTAAACAATGACGGGTCATTTAAGCATTCAAAGATGTAACCCTTTCTCTAGTATAAACGTGTGTTCGTGTATTTGCCCTGTCGTGCCCTTAACGGTTTACCTGCAGGTGCTCTGACTTCAGCAAAGTCATTAAGTACATATTTGACGGATCGTCACAGTTATTATGCTATGTTTTACATGTTGTCCTGTGTTCACCGTCGTCTATGTTGTGGGTAAGTCCAGCGGGGATACCTTTATTTACACTATTTGTAAAGCTAGGATGACTTTGAGAGAAGTGTGAGGTTAGGACTTCCGTAAACCGGTTTAAACACCCAGTGGTGTTTTTGCTACTGACCGTGCCAAGGCGGTACTCTCTTTGTCACCCTTCCTTTTGTTTGCCTTACGTCTTTATGCTTGTGATTTTGTTCATGTGTGGAGTGTTTGTCTCTAGTTCTTGTGTGTCTATTGATTTTCTGTGTTTATCTCGTGTGTGAGTGTGCGTTTGGGTGTGTGGTTGTGTGTGTGTCACGCTGTCTATCGGTGTTTTGGTGGTGGATGCGTCTTGTATGTGGTTTTGCCTGCTTGACTTTACTACTTTTCCATCTATGATGGTATGCTCTTAAACTCGGATACAGGATGAGCTTACCAGACTCATGTATTACTTTTTCGCTGTCGTGCCCCTAACGGCTTACCTGCAGGTGTTCTGACTTCAGCAAAGTCATTGAATACATATTTGACGGATTGTCACAGTTATTATGCTATGTGTTACGTCATGTGTTCACCATCGTCTATGTTGTGGGTTAGTCCGGCGGGGATACCTTTATTTACACTATTTGTAAAGCTAGGGTGACTTTGAGAGAAGTGTGAGGTTAGGACGTCCGTAAACCGGTTTAAACCCCCAGTGGTGTTTTTGCTGCTGACCGTCCCATTGAATATATAATATTTTTGCACGGTCAGTAGCAAAAACACCACTGGGGGTGGTGTAGGGCCTAGATTTAGGTCCACGTCATTTGAGAGTCACTTTAGTAATAGCGAAACAGCTCACGGCGAAACATGTAAAATGGTGACTACATTTTTAAACGCCTGGTTTCCCGAATACGGCTGTTCTCTTACATGTACCGGAAGTACGCGAATCGGCACCCAGCTAGTTCACGTGTGATTGCGTATTTCCGGTGCCCGTTGAGGAAAAGGGATGTCCCATAGAAATGGCGTAAACAAACGATGCGCTTTAAAATCGCCAAACAAACGGCGATTAATTGAATAATAAAGGCAAAAGGGGTCTGAAAATTGGACAGGACCTTGTAAATTACGGCATGGTGTCATTAATGGAGGGTAGTAAAGACAGAAATTTGTTCTCACAGTAATGGATCAACACGCACATGTACAATTTTATATACCCAGAGTGCGATTCTTTTACACAATCTGAAGACTACACTGTACACGCACATTAGTATGCTTGTAATATGGCAGCTTGTTTAAGGTGAACGTAATGAAATAAACTGGATTTTTTAAAAAAATGGCAAGTGATTTTTGAGTCGAACTCTCGATGAGTCGAAGTTTTTAACGGGTCCCTACGAACTCGACATAACGAGAATCGACTGTACATTTAAGACTACATGCACAATGGTGAAATATGCAAAACGATTAACAAAACCACGAATAATAAAGCCAAAGGTCTAAGCTAAATAACTTTACCAAAGCCAAAATGCAAACAAATGACTTGTAATTTTATGTACAAAATGGTTTTAACCCTTCGCTTGCCGAATTTTAAAATACATTTATCCTTCTTTACCCATGCCCTGTTGTATAATTACATACAGCTTCACTGTGTACAAGTATTTCGCTGTGCAATCACTGCTGCGGAGTGCACTGGTTGCACAATCAATTTGTAAATAGTGCAGACCCAGATGAGACCGCTCCTGCAGGAACTGTCTCATCGGGGTCTTCACTATTTACAGGTAGGTATATTGACGTGAATAGCAAGCGAAGGGTTAAAGTAAAAGCACGTAGAAAAAATGAGATAGTTGGGCTTCCGCCAAGGACCGAATCCACGAACTCACATTTCCTATTCCAAAGCTATAACCCTTAGCCTACGCCAACGGCTATAACCGAGAAAGTGATTTTGACCAATTATACCTAATTCACTAGCATTCACTGAAATTGGGTCATGGCAGAAAAAAGAAAGAAAGAACCACGACAAAAATATGTGCCCCCGCTAGGAAAAATATATGAATCAAAATAAATAAATTTTATATATATAAATAACCAGAGTGTTCGGAGGAACACATGTGTCACCTGCTCGCAACTGACACAAAAACTGTTAATATGCCGGAGTGCGAAAATCAGTACAAAGGGAAATAACTAGAAAAGTATTTATGTAGAGTGATGGACCTTAGTTACACAAAGGAGTCTCAATGAGAGGAAGACACATGTAAAATTTGAAAGTTCTATAATGATTAGTTTAGAAATGACAACCAAAAAAAGAGAAAATGTGACGAAAATCAAAACAAAGGAGGATAACTCAAACAATATTGCATGCAGAGTGATGGATCTTAATTATATCAATGGTCCTCAATGAGAGAAAGACACATATGATATTTGAAAGCTCTATAATGATTAGTTTAGAAATGGCAGCTAAAACAAAATAAAGTATGACGAAAATCAGAACAAAGGGGAATAACTCAAAAAGTATTGCATGCATAGTGATGGACCTTAGTTACATAAATGATCCTCAATGAAAGGAAGACACATGTGAAATTTGAACGCTCAATGATGATTAGTTTAGAAATGACAGCCAAAACAAGAAAGTGTGACGGACAGACAGACGGACGGACGGATATACATACGAACAGACAGACAGGCGACGGAAAAGTGATCCCTAAGTGACACACTGCATCTGGGAAGGTGACACAAAAACTAGCATCACAGTAAACCATGGTTATTAAAAAGACTGGCTTTTATAGAAACAAAGGAACGCAGTAAATCATGGTCAATACTCAAACCTGTATATGGATTGGGCTGCTTTCGCAGTCCAAATAAAGCACCCGTTAAACTTAGAAAATGTAATATACGTGCGTCTTACTATATAACAAACGAGTATATAACAAAGTGCTGTGTGTATAAAAATGTCAGGAGTGTGTAATAGATAAAAATAATATCTTAACTATTTGTTGAATGTACATATAGGAATACCCCATGTGACTCTTCAAAGTATTTTATTGCACCATTTTGTTACAATAGCACGTCAGATCGAACTACAGGATTAGGATCTCTGGCAAATAAACTCGTATTTAGTGCTGCACGAGGTGTCGTGCATGTAATGGCGGTATTTTCCATACATAGCCACACAATCCTCGTCATGTCCACGGTTCTCATAGTCAGGCTGGTGCATTCCTTTGTCCCAGTCAGCATCAACATCGAATTTATGGCCGTTCTCCCAGTAGAACGTGTTGTTCTGGAAGCGATCTTGACCGCCAACCCAAAAGTTAGAAGATCGCTCGGGATCTAGAATAAAGTGTACCCCTTTAATGCAACCACAAACTTTTGATTTGCCTAATTCTGAGTCGTACATGCAGGTAGTAGCTTACTACAGGACGAAAAGTATGCAGAAAGCCCCAAAAGGAGCTTTCTGTATTACTTTCGTCCTGCATTAAGCAGCAACATCTTTTAAACATAGCAATAGATAAAGATGTGTACTTAAATACTAAAATAGTCTAATTTCCACCAAACCCTATGTCGTGGCCACTTTTTAGAATCACCTTCCAGAGATACGATTCTAAAGAGTGGTCATAATTGGAGAAAAAAGGAGTTATTCTTGAAAATGTTTTAATTTACGCATCTTATCTGGAGCTCTGTTTTATTTATTACCGGTATTAAAGTCATGAGCCAGATACCCAAAATTTGGCCATCGGTACCATCTTTGGGGAATAATGCTAACAATTCTTTTTGGTAAGATATTAGTATCTAGAACCAGAAAATATGTGATAGCAGTAAATCGGTGGTTGCTTTATGTATTTTTATCACCAATTTTATCCCTATGGTAAAAATAGTATTTTCTAAATCTAGCATAAAAGAAAAGACATCATTGAATTTCAAACTGATGTCTAGCTCTCTCTCTTGTTACACACTGCATCTACTTGAAAATTGAAAAGTTTGTAGCTGTAGCCACACACATTTCATTTATGTTATTATTTTATTCACAAAAGTGGTTCATATAATGTAAATTCTTGCTCACATGTACAAGGAATTATGTTTACATTCAAATGTATTTTTCAGATGTAAAATTTTCCCCGAGTTTTGCATACCTTCATCATCTTTAAAACTAGGCTCATAAAATCTTATATGTATATTCACAATAACGATGGCAATGACTTGACTTCAGACTATAACCCTTACATCTAACATTTCTTAAGACACATTGTCAGAGTTATGTCCCTTTTAAAGCTTTCACACACTCAAATTGTGCCAAAACTGAAATGTCTTAAGCGTTAGCCCCATGGAAGTTCACCAGCATTTCACTATCATTATATCAACGTCCAAATTAACGATGAGAACCCTTTGAGCCAGAACCCAGTCATTGTTTGGGCCAAATTATGCCATATTAATATCCGATCAACCACTTCGGAGCTAGCTTATTCATGATGTACTAAAATATATTTATTATTTAGCATAAGCATTACAACTTGAACTAGAAGCGTATCTATGGGAAATGGATCCATTCCCCTCATTCCTTGTGATGATATTGTCTCTAATCAAGTATGCATTTTAGTGGAAAAAAAGTCCCGTAATGTTGCTTACTACACAATTTCTCATCTTCACATCAAGTTGTTTATCTGTGAAAGTTTTATGCATATACATGTATATGCTTTGCCAAGACCTGTAACCCTGGATAAAATTATTAGAACAATAGTCATTTTCACATCAAGGTTGCCAATTTGTGAAAGTTTGAAGCAAAGCCCCCAATGGTGTATGAGGAGTTGGAAACATAAACGTTGCGAAACATATCTAGGAGCATAAAATGGTGATTACCATATCAAGCATGCTTATACAGACATTCTGTTTTCACAAGGTAATTTAAAGCAAAACGTATTTTGTCTGACCATCCGTTAGTTTGTCCATTGGTACATGTTAAGGACAGCATTTCAGTTAGCTCAGTGCCGGTAGTGTTCGCTTTCGTACAGGACGTTTTGAGTTTGATCGCTACTCGGGTCATACCAAAGACCTTCAAAATGGTACTAAAGTGGACTGGTTGATCCGATGTCAGGTAAATGTTACTGGGTATGGGTGGCTGTTGTCAATTCTATACACTATACACGTTAAAGAATCAATGGAATCAGAGTTGCTGTATCCAATGATGTCTATAATGCATCTATTGGCATATCATGGCAAATGTCAATTACTTAATAAACTTTCATCGGGTACTGGTGATACATTTGGAAAGCGAAGACAGAGTAGTGAAAATATTGAGTTATCAGCTAGTAATGCAGAGTTTAGTCAGGTTTGTTCTGGTTAAAAGAAACTTCAGAATAATGCATTGCACGACATTCGTTTGAATTCATAAAATGTGATACATGTATTTAGTATGGAACTTTCAAAAGCAACAAGCAATAACAAAACATGAGAGGGAACCTCCAAAACAAAGTTTAACAATCTGTTATCCATTTGAACATAATTGCTAAAGGAATTCATGATATGCTATAGACATAAGCAACAATAACACATTAGTAAGTTTTGCAGAAGAAATTAACCAGTATTAACAATGTCCAAGTACATGTTACCGTGCTGCAATAGTAGAAAGGATAGAGTTTGCTCAAACAGAAATTTATGAATGTGGTATAACATCTTTGGCCGCGATAGAATACACATTATGTTTGAATTATAAAGGGAAAAGTCAATCAAGAACTGTGGTGATGACATCGAAGTAGAGAGTTTGGTCATCAGATGCTAAGAATAACAATTAAACAGATTAGGAAGCATTTGGGGAGATTTCTAAGTAAATTAAGTCAACCATTGCATTGACAATAGAAAGACACAGCAAACACCTTTAATGGCAGTGTGAAGGTCCCGGCACTTCAGTACTAACTGGGTGAAGTAGATGAGCGTCTGACCATGCAATTGAAGTAGTAAATCAAGTTTTTATAACCTGGTCAGAGAACACAGAATACAACATGTACATAATAATGCATTTGGCTTTTCATGCTGATACATACACAAGAGTCCCACCATAGAAATGCGGGACTGGAGCAATTGAAATATAAGTTCATGTGTAAGTGAACTGGCACGCCCTTAATTATAATAGTAAGGCAAGCACAGTGGGATTCCCGACCAGGAACAGAAAACCCCTAAGCAAAGTTCTTAGATTAGAAATAGTAGAACTGCTTCATATTGTTACATGAAGTGCAGCCATTTGTCTGTCTCCTACATTCACCATAAATTTGTAGGTCATGACAGACGCGACCTTTGCTGTGCGATGATGGAGGGCAATCCTTAACAACTATGCATCGAATACTTTACATAGCGCTCGCAAAAATACAAACGACCAGGCTGTAATTCAGAATCCAAATTTTCCAAATTATTGTAGCTCAGGCAAATAACACAAATTATTGTAGCTTAGGCAAAGTTATTTGTGCATTGGGTTGGTGGTCAGGCAACACACTTTGGAATATTATTGAATTATTGGTATGTCTGTTTTTTAAACATGTGAATGCCTATACATGTAATGGTTTTCTACACTTATGTCAGTAGCCCATGAGAATACATGCATTTGTGAGTAGGGCGATTGTTTGTTATGTATATTTGCGTTACGTTAGTTTTATCATTCATTTGCCATATAGGGCAATCAATGATCCAACAGGAGAGATTGGAGGAGAGCAGAAGAACGCTCTTGTTCTCTGGTTCTTCAACGTTCCCTGTCAAAATTACTATGAGCAGATCAATATATTATCCTAACACCAGGTTAACATATCTTAGAGCTACCCCCATATGCCAAGTATAAAGCAAATGTGAAACTTGAATCATATTAAAACCTTTGTAATAACCTTTGGGACAATCCCTTCAACCTCAGTCTAATGGGAATCATGTTGAAGAAGATCTTGCAGAACAATGTTATGTCAATATGATTATATTTTTTCTGTAACTTTTGTATTAGTGACAACAGTCACAGAAAAAAAAAACGTTTTCAGAGAAAGGACGTTGAAGGGTTTTTGTTCACTTTTTAACTCAACTGCCCCTTGTTCTAACTTTAAACAATATGTCATTCAGGCGCGCCATTCACCAGTCTACATATTAAAATCCTGATCATAAATGCAAAAATGTAATTTATCTGTACTGTGTTGTAACCGTATTGGATACCTCCGTGCAACAATGAAATCACTAAACGTATGTAATTAGATTGACAGATGTCCATCGAGAATGACCCATAGTTCATCTAGGAATATGTAATTGTGTACTAACCAATACGGGTGATTTCTTTGAATGTGGCAGATTTAAAATGATAGACAATATCCATATTCTTCAACAACATATCACTGAGTACTTTGTTTGACACTACATGTACATTCAGTCACAAGAAAAGTATGAACATAACGAAAGCCCATATCTTCATCAAACAGAAAAGTTTGAGGATGTTTTAATCCTTACTTACAATATTTAACACTTTAACTTAAAAAAAAATGACAATAAAACAATTCAGAGCTAAAGATGGTCTAACTAGACCTGTAAAACAAATATCCACATCCCGCCACATCCCATGCTATTAATTTATATTGGGATAAAGTGGAAACTGGACCAAAAATAAATAATGATCAGGTCCAAATGAAACTAGAATTGTTGTTATACAAAAATTGCTGCTCCCCCTACCCCCACGCGGACAAAGTTTTCCAAGTGCAATTTTCGAAGTCCCGTAACTTTGTAGAAAATCGTCGAACCGGAACAGGAAAGTTTCATGAAAATCCGACAAAATGTCTTGGAGAAACCGCGAGGACAAGATGTGTCTGTGAAACACTATGCCCCTGACCTTTGACCCTGAATGATGACCTTGATCTTTGAACCATGGATCAGGTAGTTGAACGCGGCACATGGTCTTTGTGTGGTGAACCTTTGTGCCATGTTATTTTGAAATCGATTCACAGATAAAAAAAAAAGTTATAGAAGGGGCACGTAATTTGGGACGGACGAATGGAAGGACGGACGGACGGACGGAAGGAAGGACAATGTGATTACTACATGTCCGCCGTTGGGGGCATAGCATTCAAAGTCCCATAACTATGCAGAAAAATCATCGAACCGGAACGGGAATACGTTTAACACAACTAGGTATGTTGCTGATCAATCCTATGAAATTTCATGAAAATCTGATCAAAGGTTTGGGAAACCGCACGAATAAATTAAAATCGGACAGACGAACGGACGGGAAGTAAACATACGGACAGACAGACGGACGCCGCACACAAAAACAATATGTCTCCCCCAGTATACTAGGGGAGACATAACTAGCAGATGCATTAACTAAATAGATAACTAAAACATTAAGAATATCAAGTTTTAAGCAAACTTGTAGATTAGGAAACTTGCGTCTATAAATGGACATACAGGCAGACGAATGGATGGATGGACAGAGAGAGGGATGGACATAATTTCGTTGTTGGGGTATGATACCAAATATTGTAAATCTGAAATCGTTAGCTTTACTTTTCATTGATAATTTTATCTCGAGATGCGGATATTGTATAGCATAATCTAAAACGCAATAACACACGGAAAGCTACTATCGATGCAATCACATATTTTCTAACTCTATAGATGTATATGTTGTAAAAATCGCAATGAGAATTATTCCCCTGAGATAGTACCAACCAACCCTACTAGCTCATCGACTATATGTAGTTAGTTGTTAAAGATGCGTTCTACTGCACAGTAAAACGTTTCTGCGGTGGCCATTTTTATACACATTGCAGTTTTGAAAAGCATGTGGATATTTAATTCATGAAGGAAATCCAAGTAGAAAGTTCCCATGGAAGCTTTGTGCACAAATCTCGTCCTGCATTATTCTACCACAATAAAGACTGTACAGAGGTTTTATTGTAAATGATAGAAATGACACTGAATAAGAGTTATAACAGTGTCTTCTCAGTACATTTGTACTAGTACATACTTTCATTGTTTTTGTTTATTAGCCAAAATCTAAACCTCCCACTATTAACAAAGAAATAGAAATATATGTCATATTAACCCTGAGCCTGCTAAGCGCCACCTAACCAACAATTAACCCTTCTCTTGCTGAATTTTAAAATACATTTATCCTTCTTTACCCATGCCCTGTTGTATAATTACATATAGCTTCACTGTGTACAAGTACTTCGCTGTGAAATCACTGCTGTGGAGTGCACAGGTTGCACAATCAACTTGTAAATAGTGCAGACCCTGATGAGACAGATCCTACAGGAGCTGTCTCATCTGGGTCTTCACTATTTACAGGTAGGTATAGTGACGTGAATAGCAAGCGAAGGGTTAAAACCGGCTTAGATCCAGAGCAAATCCGAGTAAATCGGCATCTCGCCGGGACTTTCGGTCAATAGTGTATGAAAAGCTTGAACGAGTCCGAAATGTAAACTTGTAACGGTATGCAAAAGTTAAAAGCAAGTAACAAGCACATTCATAGCATTGATATCCCCTGCCAAAGGTATTACCTAGTAAAACAGAAAACAATGAGGGATTGGTTCGGCTTTTATCGGGTTCCATATCACGATGTTTAGCTAATTACAGTTGGAGGAAGATCCCAGAGGTTCTTCTGTGCATGGAACGAATTGCATTGTTTCGTGCACATAAGAACATCCAGGTAGAACCACTGACGTACTGCAAGCCAGCTGGAAGGCTTCCTCGCATGAAAAATCCAAATGTCCAGACCGAGATTCGAACCTACAGCGTTGAGGGACCAAGCGATTGTCAGTCGAAGACCATAACCACTCGGCCACGGGGGCCACAGTGGGGGATGGACTCTTTAGATAATCAATTTAAAACAACATGGCTATTATATTCCTTATCGACCAACCAAGTTTTACTTGCCTTTGATACATACCGAAACCTTAAATAGATATTTTGACCAACTTTATGAATATTGGGCCAAATTACTGCTTTCTACGACAATCTTTAATAAAACTGTACACGTTTTTGTGTATCAAAGGGGTAATAACTCCTAATAGCTGCATGCCATCTAAAAGTAAAACATGAGAACGATGCCACGGCGATAACAAATATTCATGTTAAGTTTCATCGTATTCTGTCAAACCGTTACAGAGATATGGCATCGGACGGAAAAAATATGTGATTTTTGGATATCAACGGTCACTAATTCTAAATGCTGCAAGCGATCTAGAAAAGTAATTATGCCCCAGTGATAACACAAATATTCATGTCAAGTTTCATTGAATTATGTCAATTCATTACAGAGATATGGCATCGGACGGAAAACATGCGATTTTTGTATATAAAAGGAAAATAACTCCTAAATGCCGCAAGCGGTCTAGTAAATTGATACATATGAACGATGCTCCAGTGATAACAAATATTCATGTCTAGTTTCATTCAATTCTGTCACTCCGTCACAGAGATATGGATTTAGATGGGAAATATGTAATTTTTGCGTATAAAAGGGCAATAACTCATAAATTCAGCAAACCATCTGAAAAAATAATGCACGGGAAGGATACATCATTGAGATCAAATATTCGTTCGAGTTTCATTGAATTGTGTCAATCCGTTACAGGGATATGGCGTCAGACGGACGGACGGACGGGTGGACGGAAGGTCGGACGGACAAACAAAAATCAATATCCCTCTGCCTTTGGCAGGGGATAAAAATAATCAGTCCTAAGCGGTCATTCACTTATTGAAGACAGAAGTCCTAAAAAGCAGGTACAGGGCAAAAGCAATGAAGAAAGCTCCAGTAGGAGTTTTGAGCATTATTTTTGACCTGCCTAAGTCACAACCTGTTGTACAGGCCCATCATGTTAGATCTGTTTTTGATGACCGCTTAGGACGAGAGTGTTCTACTGTATATCGCATATGAAGTTATTTACAACACTATTGTGTATTGGACATGAAAATGCATATGATTTCGATGCTGCTCCAAGTGAATACAGTAATTTTGTGACAATATAAGTGCATTCTCAGTTCACTGATTATCAATCAAACACGATATTATATATACACTATTATATAATTTGAATGAAAAACGTTTTGCATTCAATACAAGTCGCGTAACTAATCAACTAACTCTTACAATGCTGATTCAGGTAGTGTCTAAGCCTTTCTGTCTTATTAAGAGTTTCCAAGACCACAAGTCCCGTGCCCTCTCTCTTGCATATTGTATTCGCGTGTGTCCATGGAACATGGCTATCTGTGTGCACCCTTAGACACAGGCCATCAGCAATGGACGTGTAACCACCGTATGTGTTACACGTGTAACTGGGCATCACTGAAACAAAATATTTATCATGTGTAACGTAACCTGATTAACAGTGCATAATTCTGAAAAAGAACATATACATGTACTCAATTTACAAATAAATGCAATCTCAAATTGACCAGTTGTCACAAAATAGAAGCGAAAGAGGCAAACAAGGAAAATATCCTTGCGCATTAAAAGAGTAGTCTACCCTGGTTGCAAATGAGTGCCAAAATAAGATTTTTATTCTACTATGTAGCCTTTTCACTGAGTACTCACACACAGTTAATCCTCCAGTGCGACCACCAAAAGAGGTACGGTTTTGGTAGCTGGTTGTGTATTAATACAGGACGCATGGAAGAAAAGAGTTGCTGAAAAATGAGCCCAACAGTAAAATGATGAATTCAAAGTTATCCTACCAGGTAGCATTGTCGGTGAGTATTCACATACATAATTAGCGTTATCGGCCCAGCAAGTATTGTCATGCCAGCGATAATGGTCCCTTGGTATGATCATCACACAGTTCTGGGGGTTGTGCGAGCTGTCATCGGGCTGCTGGTTCTTGTAGACGTCATCATTACCTCCCCAGTTGGTGTAACTAAACTGGTGGCCGTCAGTCCAGTAGAACGTGCTGGTGTCGTGAATGTCCCGTCCCCCGATCCAGTAAGCAAATTGGACATTTTGTGTAGCTAGAAGAGTAAATGGTACATGTTTGAAATAATAAAAAACAATAACCACAGGGGAACGTGTGTTTCATAGATTTGATAAAACACATTGCCAAATTAAGAACGATAATTAATATTGATACAAATCTATTTGCATTTGAAAATAACCTTTAGAAAACATTTAGTCCAAGTTTAATGGAAATACTTACAATTGCATGCCATGCGCAGGTGTTAACCCATACCCTCATACTGACGCCTTTTGACGCCTCTGTAAAGTCACTCTTCGAAACAATTGTGATAAATAGGAGCAAATGCTCTTTTTATCACGCTGGTTTAAAAACTACACAATTCTAAAATTCTCCTTTTCTCTAGTAAATGCTCCTTGTTTGTTCAAAGAGGTTATGTCTAAAAATAGCCTGCGAGGGAATGGGGTAAACTGTATGAAAAGTCCAATCCTATCGGTTTACAGACATTGTTACAAACAACAAGATAATCATCGTAGGTGATGTCCTATATGCAAAGTACTACATTTACAGTGAAACCTCACATATCCGAATGTTTAATGAAAAAACCCTGAGAACATTTTTATGCAGGAGTGCACAGGATGAAACTCACACAGAAAGCCGAACCCGTCTTAAAGAGCAACAATGATAGTTACTTGAGTATTCAGATAAGGAATGTTTTACTATATTTAACATCAAGTGCTAGGGTTTTCTTACCTTTTATTGTTTGTTCCACAAAGTCCATTTTCTGCACACTGTCAATTATGACTAAGTTATCTCCTATAGCTGCACAGGCCATTTGTGCTGCTGACC